>JASAND010008405.1:0-63539 GCA_030248195.1 Trissonchulus latispiculum
GTGAGGTTCCAAGCTTAGCCCTTTTAGTATGAATTCTCAGCAAAAATCGTGTGACTGTGAGTGTGATTGAGGGCAGACCATGTAAACTCCACATGTGTTTGTTAAGGGTCTTGGAAATGCCAGAATGAATGTGTAATTGCTCAGATATTAGGCAGGAAATGGGCCAAATTGAGTAGCAATTCGGCCCTTATTCGCAACTAGTTAGGGGATTTATCTCAGTTAAAGCTTAGACGCGTGTTTGATGTAAAATTGCCAGCTTCGGAGTGAATGTAATGTGAAGTTTTGTCTAATATTGTTCTGTTTGACGGTTAGGGCAGATTCTGCAGCCTAGGGTCACGGGGACCCCCTATTAGGTCTGCAGGTCTGTCGGATTTCCGGTCATCCGTGTAGGTCGCCCTGCGATTAGGGGACGGATGAGCCGCAACCATGAAATCCAGCACTAGCCGGTTTAGACAGGTAGATAATGAATAAAATAGGTAGAAATCTGTCACTAGTAAAAGTCACACAACAAATGTCCGATTAGCGGACTGGTAGTTTAGTTAGTTCTAGGTAAAGCTTTATAACAAATGTCCGATTAGCGGACTGGCAGTTTAAATTAGTTCTAAGTAAGAAAATAGTTGCAGTCTTGTCGTATTAATTATCTGACGTTATTAATAATTGGGGAAATAGTTAAGTCTAGTCAAAATAGGGATATTAATAGTCTTGGCCTAAAAGTTATCATGGGCTCACGGTCGTTACCGTAATCATCCAACTTCCCATGTCAAAGGCCAGAAGACAGATTAAAATAAGAGAAAAGAAGTAGACCCGTACTGGGGTTCGGACTCAGGTCCTCTGGATTAGTGGGTCCAGTGCTCTTCCATTGAGCTAACAGGTCACAATTGGAACGAGTTCAAGCTAGCCTTTTTAAGAAAGCAATGTAGCAAATTAGCCCGTGGGCGGCCCAATTAGTGCATTATACGTGTTAATTATGCATATGTAGAACCGAACTTCTATTATGTCTTTCTCACTAATTACTTGACATTTTTGGTGCTGTAAGCACAACAAACGCTCGGTTTTTCCAGCTCTACAAAAAATATATATAACTTTTACAATGGCTGCTGAGAGTGAGTGAGTGAGTTTTTGCATTTTTGGTAAGAAAACAGTTAATACTAATTAAGTGCAAAAACTCACCCACAAAGCAGCCTATTAATTTATTTTATCAACATAGGTAGGAGAACTGATTAGCCATAGAACGTTTGATCAAATAAACAGCAGTATTAATTCATAAGTTAGTATTACGTAGGTTTTAGTAATTTAATATACATAGGTAAGTAGGCAGTAGCTAGGTTAACTATAATAAACAATAAATATCTGACCATCTTCCAACACTAGAAATTTATGTTAAAACACCAAGTTTTGTATACGTTTAAGGTTAGCAGTGGGCCACGGGAAACAAGCCTGTTTCCCGTGGCAAATCAACGAAGTTGGGCCAGAACCAGGCCAAAAATACAAGTTTTGTTCGGTCATCTAATTTGTTCAAGCTAACCTGTGAGTTTCTGTCAGGATCTGTTGGAATTAACCTAAGATGGGCCAGACGGCCCGGTTTGTGCAAGAAAAGGACAGAAACCAGCAAGATTTTCAAGTAATGTACGAATAACGAAGTTTATACGTTTTTTAAGAGTTGTTTCGTCTAATTGCAAGTCGTTAAGACCTGATTTGGGTCCAGATGTGAGAACATTTCGAATCGTTTTGTCTACGCGAAGAGTTACCTCAAGTGTAATCAAAATCACCCAGTTATAATCTAAAATGGCCAGGAAGGCCTGTTTTGCAACAAGAAATTACTATGAACAGTTAGTTTTGTCAAAAAGGCCATAACCAGTGGCTTGGTGTCATTTCGTCAGTTCACAAGTTCATCTAGGGCCCAAAATGCACATTTTGGGCCAGGAAAGCGAAAGAACGAGTAATGGTTGCTGGGTTCGATTCCCGCACCGTGACCTTGTATTAATGGGTTTTAACCCATTTGATTCAGGTGCGCGGATCGTCTCTAGTTCGGAATCAGAGCCAGTGAGCTAGTCAGACTTGGATCAGTCAGTGGAAGTCTTTGGATTATCAGAAGCAGTAGTCGATTATTTATTGGATCCGGAAGAGATCCCTGAAGTTGAAGTTGGACCTATCAGACAGACAGTTACGGAGCCTAGTCACTGTAGGTACCTTGTGGACTTAGAGCATAACTAAGGTCGAGATCAGAGACGAATCCAGCCGGCACTTGATATCACTTGGGCAAACTATACCGTGGACTTTGACATTCAAAATCAGTCTTTACTTCTTTGCTAAAAATGTATAACCCTATCCAGTTCAACCTTTTCGCCTCCGGGACCCAGTCCCCTCTGTCTCTGGCTTGAGCTTAGATAGCAGCCGGAAGTCATTGTATCTAGATAGCAAGAAGAAATCAGAGAAGACCCCCACTCCGTGAACTTTGTGTAATTGTGTTAATTTTCTATTAATCAGAGATAAGTAAGGAAGGACAACCCTAACCCCCAACTGTTTCGCGTTCCTCAAATTCTATCTCACATAGCATCCCTGAACTGAGTGCCGGAGCGAAAGCAGTGTCCGACTTTCAGGGGCTCACCCAAAGACCGTCCCTAGGTTAATAATTAGTAACTTAGTTTATTGTGATACTAGTTTGACTGTCCTATTGTAAGGGGACGTATAAAGAGTAACCAAGCACAAGCATATAGGGTAACACACAGCATATAGGGAAATTGAGTTAGCAAGAGTTAGTAGAGCAGAAGTTTGTAAAAGGCGTTAAGAGTATCGACCTTGTCCCAATAACTTAACCAAAGTTTGTAATATTATTCCAGATTGGAATAATATTAATAATAACCTAGGAAGGGAAAGTATCTGGCAACTCTGGTACAGTAAACTGTGCTGTACTGTATCTTATTGTATTGTAACCTACTCGTTAGTATTGTAGTAATTGTTAATTTGAACGCGCAGAATTGTACGAATCGTAATTGTAGTATTTTCATTAAATTATCAGTGTGTTAGTTACCGAGTCTTATTACAAGCAACAAAGGCGCGTTTGCCTTCAACTACGGTGCGTTTACCGTACAAGCTTAGTGCAAGCAGCCACAGGCGAGTTAGCCTTCATTCACGGTGCGTTTACCGTGCACTACTAGCCACAAGAAAGAACCGAAGATCCAGTGAGGAAGAACTCAACCAAATCCAGTGCTCATCAAGAAAGCAAGTGCTGACCCCGCTTGCTGTTCATTTGGAAATCATCATCAAGGAAGCAAGTGCTGACCCCTCTTGCTGTCCGATTGGAAATCAACTCAGGAGCCTCAAACGAACTCACCGACAAAGACCCCTACTAAGGTTGGCCGCAGAGAATCTCTGATTTTGGAACACCACCTTTCAGAGATCTGGTGCTTAAGTCTGCTTCATTGCGAACAGACGTGCTGACCTTCCGTGTAAAGAAGAAGAGTTTAGAGAGTTTGGAGTTTCGAACAGATCAGAGTTTTGATCTAGCTCACTTCATTACATATATTTTTAAGTCCAGGCGAGCTGTTCAGAAATAGCAAAATGGTAATGCACCCGTCGTTTTGGTAAATTTTTAGCACTCAATTCAATAACTGAGACCTTGTTTAAACGGTATAACAGGTCTTTGCATGCTTTTTTCAAGACACTTCAAACACACAGCAATAATATTGTCGGTTTGGTTGTCAGGTGAAAACGTACTTGAAGTACTTCAGTTATTTTTTAGAATGCGCGCGCTAATGACTTGGCCGTAGCAAACCAAATTGTACCCTTTATTGCTAACGTGCTAACGTGTTCTGAAGGCGTTAGTTGAAATTTTATAATTGTTTGCTAGGTAGTTATCTTCGGGAATGACTAGATGTCGGTTCAATTGGATTTTCAATGAATTAATTTCAAGATTTTGGCTGATATCTTTTACGGTTTTGATGACAGTTACACTGAACCAGTGTTATGCCAGCATATCAGCCCAGTCCGGTGGAGGTGGGACTTCCAGAGGGACGAAGCTGGTTGCTGACATATCCGAAAATCAGACAGTGGACGGCTGCCCTGTCACGGGTCCGGTTCGTTGCTATGTCTGTTCCCATTCATCAAATCCGGATCAATATGATTATCCGGATGATCATAAAGAATGCGTATCCTCTGTCAACAAGCAAACCATTTATGAAGCGGCCAGCTACATCTGTCCACATCCGAGTCAAAAGTTTTGCAAAGTACGTATACATTGAGTTTCGTTCAATAGAACGTTATTTTACAAATTTTAACATGAAATTGGTAGGAAATATGATAAAATATAAGGAAGGAATGAATCGCGAATGAAGGGAACGACTTAATAAAGATGCTCTTTCTAGTCATTGTCTGAATTTTCTCGGACGGATGGTCCAGAATCAGCAGGAACAGGAGCTCCGATGTACATGGAATGAGTTAGAAGCTGTCAAAGTCTAAAGACGAAATTTCTTCTAACCTTTCATTTTCATTGCAGAACATAGAAGTTCTGGCTTCAAGGAGTTAATTTTAAGGTGGAATAAATTATAAGTTAAATTAATCTAACAGGCTTTTCCTAATGCTGCCGACGATTTTACAGACATCCGACTGTTGGAGTCGTTCGAATTGAGGACCCGAACATGGGCAAAATGTTGCAATTTCAGTGTTTGCAAAAGACCATAGAAACTCTGTTTTCTCAGATTGTGATGATTCATCAACTCTTCCAAAATAAGGCCTTCTTTTCGAACTAAAAATCACCAACTGCCCAGAATGCCAACCGGCATATAAACTCACCAACAAGCATGTGCAGGAAGCGAATTTTTGAGGGGGAGGGAAACGGTAGCCCAAAGCTGAGAATTTAGGTTGACCAAGAGTTTATAATACCAAGAGTAAGACACTCAGCTCTTCCCAACAGAATAAGCTTGCAAGATGCTCGAAACATTAAGGCTCTTGGGGGGGGCTTCTCAGCGTGTAAGCATACAACGCTGACACTTTTTAAAAACAGGCGTTTTGGACAAATTAAATACTATATGTAAGGGAAGCACCCAAGTGTACTTGAGTTGATGAGTTGATGGGTCTTTGGTTGATAATTGTGGGTTTTTGATGGGTTTCGTCTTGAGTCCAAGGTTCTGTAAATTTCTGTATTCTGCAAGTCCTACAGCCACGTCGGAATTTTAGGGGAAAGAAAAAGAAAGAAAACGAGAAGAATTCTTTAAATAAAGAAAAAGAAAAAGAAATTTGGCTTCAATTTTCTTTAATTTAAAGAAAATGGTAAAGAAAAGCGGCTTCCTTCTAGTTTAGTTTCATAGTCTCTTTCTGCTTTACTCAAAGTAACTCTCAAAGAGAGATTGACAGCTGTTACGCTTGTAACATATGCATTCATAGCATAGACCACATACATTAGAGCGAGCAGGGGTCCTTTCGCAAGGGGTCACTAGGCTGGTTTGCTTACGCAAAATTGACTGACAGCTGAAACCTGAGTCAGAATAATGACTCTTTCTTCCTTAAATAAAAAGAAAATAGAGTCCAAATTTCTTCTTTCGCAAGAAAAAGAAAAAGAAAATGGAAAGAAAATTTAAAGAAAATTTTTCCCCTAAAATAACGGCGTGGCTGTAGTTGTGCTATTGTGAAGTCGTATTGTACGTTGGAGGTTGTGTTGAATCAATTTGAACCAATTCCGTTGATCTGTTTGCTGGGCGTCTCTCGTTGTGCGGTTACGTAACTTGTTCTGCTCAGTTTCGCTCAGTCTTTTGGTCTTTGTTAAGAAAATTCCTAAGGCTCTTATTTTGCAAGAAAATGGGATCTAAATCAAATTGGTTAATACCTGTGCAAATTATTTAATTGAGGTGGTTTGGCAATTTAGAGGTTGTAGGGGTTAATAAGGATTAAGAGGGAAATTTGGGAACCCTATGAGCCCTACTGCAAACTCATTAACGTCAGACAAAAATGACGTATCTTTGTTCTCACGCAGCAGTCGCCTGACATAAAAGAAACACAAAGATTTCCGACTACCGTACGACACACTACACGTTACGCACCTGGGAGAGTCGAGAGGCGGAGCTAAGTTTTTGACTGACAGGTCTCCCCCAATTTTTGGGCAGTCTTGGGTTTGGTACTGTCAGAGGTCGGTTGGTCTTGCCAGACGAGTACAGCGTTTGTTTATCGTAGAGGCCGGTCGAGCCTACGTGTCGCTAGTGTGTTGGCTCACGGTGCCGAGAACCGTGTCATTCTTTTGTCTCACCCTCGACTCAACGTGTTGGATTTACTTATTAGCTGTGCCAACTGCATCTGGGATTATCCGCTTTACTTGTCCAAAGGCTCAAAAGGTAACCTAGTTGGAACCGGTGATTATTCGGTATGTGCACACCTTACAGATTTTTGACTTTTCCAAAATGCATCTACTTCGGTATGTGCACACTTACAAAATAAGGGCTTACTGTAAAATGCATCTACTTCGGTATGTGCACACCTTACAAAATAAGAGTTTCTGCAAAATGCGTCTACTTCGGTATGTGCACACCTTACAAAATTAACATTGCCGACTATGGTACGTGAACTATATTTAACAATTTACTTTTTATTTCGGTGGCAAATATTTGCAACACATACTATGGATGATCTTGCAACTATAATTAGGTTTATGACGCATATATACAGGAATGGACACCGAAAAACCTGTTTTTTCCGTATCTTCCGCACCCTTCGGAAAAAGAAGATACGGAAAAACCATGTAAGAATAAATACATAAACATGTAGAAATCATGGAATAGTGTTCATCCCTGAACGGGGTGAACGAGATTTTGGTACCCCTTGTGAGAGCGATTTTTCTTGGGGGTATATACCTTTGAAAGCGATTTTTAAACGTCTTTGCCATTTTTTAACAAAAAATAGCGATTTTGTGATTTGATCTGATTGTGATGTAATGTGATCACAAAAAAGTGATTTGAAGCGAAACATTCCGGCGAAACACTTCGCCGAGGAGGTGGAAATTTAAACCCCCGCCTTCCCCCCTTGTCCACCTGTGATTGTGTTCAGTATTAAAACTGATCGAATGATTCAAGTTTGCGCCATAAACCAGGGTCATGAAACCAGAAAGGTTTTTGTCCCCTGATATATGATCCGTGTTACCATAATTATAGTTGAACGATCATCCATAATATGTTTTACAAACATTTGTCACCGAAGTAAAAAGTAAATTGTTAAATATAGTTCACGTACCATAGTCGGCAATGTTAATTTTGTAAGGTGTGCACATACCGAAGTAGATGCATTTTGCAGAAACTCTTATTTTGTAAGGTGTGCACATACCGAAGTAGATGCATTTTACAGTAAGCCCTTATTTTGTAAGTGTGCACATACCGAAGTAGATGCATTTTGGAAAAGTCAAAAATCTGTAAGGTGTGCACATACCGAATAATCACCTTGGAACCTGCTGTCAGGTGACTGTGGAGTTTACAAGTAAGTGAGTAAGTGCAATAAAACCGACTTCATAAGTATCTGAATCAGCGAATCGCTGTTCCAAGATTTAATTCCTAAAAGGGAACCTATTTCCGTGGTTACTCTGTATGATATGCTAAATTAGTGGAAACGGTAGAATTTATGTTCGAAACCTTGTATTGTGTTTAATCTGTGTTCAGACTGCAAAAGTTTAGTAGCCAATCACAGTTATCTATGTGCGTAATTAGTTGTTTAACCCTAATAGAGAATTGAATACGAAATGTTTGATTACTCTTTTAAATTGGCATGCTAGTGATGAATTTTGTCCATTTAATTGAAGCTAAAGTATTGAAGCTCCACTAAGTCGGCAATTAGTTTTTGTATGTAAGGTTGTAATTAACTGTGTAAGTGTAACTCATGTGTTTAACCACAGTGTTGATATCTGTTGAAGTTCTACAAGATTATTTTGCTTACCTATTCATTAAACTAACTAAAATTGCCGACTGTTGCTAACATAGCTGTGATAGAAGGAACGAGCCATTTCACCAGTGCTCGCTTAGTAATCTGACTCTTGGTTTAATACTACCGAAGACAATTTACAGGCAAGTTGATCATCATTGTGTATGGTGGGATTGTGATTAAGCAGCTGGGAAATCAGGAAGCAGAATCTGTCCTTAAATCTGAATTAGTGCAGAATAGGACACATTTTCCTAAAGCCCAACCCCCTTTTTATTAAATATAACTTGAGCTAGGAACATCGTACAGCAATAATTTTTAAATCATTATATTGCGTAGAACGAGATCTTTTTAACGATATAAAAATTACGTAGTTCGGTTTTGGTAATCTCTTACAAAATCGGCAATAAAGCATCCTTGCCACGAAAATTCTGAGAATTTCATCATTTCTTAGAAATGCCTTTCTTTGTTGCTGAATTTATGAGGGATTGCCTAAACCGAACTACAAAATTTTTATATCGTTAAAAAGATCTCGTTCTGCGCAATATAATGATTTAAAAATTATTGCTGTACGATGTTCCTAGCTCAAGTTATAGTATTTAATTTGTCGAAAACGCCCGTTTTTAAAAAATGTCAGCGTTGCATGCTTACACGTTGAGAAGCCCCCCCCCAAGATATCGGCCTTAATGTTTCGAGCATCTCGCAAGCTTATTCTATTAGGAAGAGCTAAGTTTCTTACTCTTGGTATTATAAACTCTTGGGTTGACCCATGTTAAAATCTACAACTTTTCCTATATACTAATTCTCTGGTAACCGGCTTGGTCCTAATACCAGTTAGAGTGTAACCAACAAATTGCTGCCACAAGGAAGAAAGTAAATTTTATTCACGCCCAACTGCTACAGCCAGTTTATTTTTGAGGCAGAAGTGACATATCTGAACAACGTGTTTGTCAGCATCTATCGCGGCTGTGCCACATCGTGCGGTGACAACGAATGCTCTTTCAGAGGCTTCGGAATAACGATTCAAACCTGTGTTTCCTGTTGCGACTGGGATTACTGTAATAACTGGGGTAATGAAACGTTTTTTCATGGTGCCAGCTTCACAGAAATAAGCAATCCGGATAACTTGGTCGGTCAAGCTAATCTTGATGATGATGATCTTGGCGGTGACCAACTTGACGAGTAGTAGAAGAAGAAGAAGAAAGATTTACTCCAAAGAATTTCAACAAGGACGGTACATACGGTACGGTATACTCAACTATAAGTTAGGATCAAAAACATCGATTTTACCGATTTGTTTGCGGGCCGCCCGTAATGACAGTAAAGTGTGCAATATTTCATGTTCTTTTTGATGGTGCTGATGCGGCTGCTGTTTTAATATGAAACTCCTAACAGCCGCCCCCACGGTCTATGTCAAGATGACAGTAGGACCTTTAAACAGCAGTCGAAAGAAGAGGTCCACATTTTTTCATGTGAATGTACAAAGCACGCAGTATAACTACGTCAATAATGTAACCTATTCTGTTAGATGATGATATAACTGAGTTTGCAATTAATCTAATACTGAGGGAGGGGATGCCTAGTATCTTTGTTTTAAAACCAACTATTTATCCGACCGCCTACACAAACAAAGCATATTTAATGAAGTAACTGTGGAAGGCGAATTGAAACGGAGGAGTTGGATAAATGCTGTAGCTGTCCATGCTTGAAAGACCGGGCTTTTTAGGAAGCTCCAATTCTAATTCATTAGCTTCCAATGTAGCTTGAAGTCTGGAGAAATTACCAAAACAGCTTCGCTCACCAAAGCTAACGATATGTTTGAATACGCTTGATAAAGTTCATGCTTGTGATTTCCGTCATTCAGTCCAATTGCGGACGGTGGGACTGTGGCATCAGACTGGTGGTGATGTTGGGTTAGGTGATGATGGCAGACCTCCCTGTCCAATGGTGACTTACAGCTACAAGTAGAAGCTCATGCATAGGCGTCCGTATTCGTTTGTGAGTGTAAATCCGCTACAATCGAATTTTTAGACGATGTCCCGCGTCAACGAGCGTTTATTACGCGTTCATGTCCATAAATTCACTATACGCCAGTACCTAACAAAGACGTGTTACCTGTCAGACATCTTGGTTGAGCTAACGAAAATCAACATATATGAACACCTTTTTAATCTACTTTACTCTATCTACTTAACCTTCTAATCTTATTTTTTAATCGTTAATTATCGTGGATAACCTGAAGCTGGCAATATCTGTCAAATTTGAAGCCCATCATATATAAAGACGTTATTAAACCGTAGGTTCTACGCTATTTCTCTGAAATTTCAACGCTTGACCACTTAACCCACTCAAAGCTCTCACAAATTTAGATAGCTAGATGTCAGTGTGTCGTGTTTATATTCTCTTGATATTGTACAATTTGGTTTACGTTCCACATGTAAGGTATAAAAATGTTTTCGATGAAAAGGATATCGATCTTGAGTTCTGTCACTGATTCACACGGATCAAGCCCAGCCAAGATATTAACGAAACAAACTAAATTTATTAACAGTGTGAAATATCACTAAAATTAACATGCAACCGGTCAACCTAAAATGTACTTCTGTGTAAAATCATCAGTTCTTATAGCTAACCTGATCTGCAAGATTTGTCTGATTCAGAGAAGTGTTGTGTTACCGTCTGTACCGGTTGGATCCTTGTATTACTTTACCATTAAATTCATTTGTCCGCCACGTGGTTATTTAGTTGGTTACTTCCGAAGCCTATGGAATTCATCAGTATGGTAACGTTTAGTTGTTAGTTAGACAAGGCACACCAACTGTGTGCGGAACTAGGCCACGGCTCGTACTACCTGCAATCGCCCCGCCATTATAATTCAGGTCTAGTCCAGGCAGTAGGCCTGAATTTAACAACAGTATTAACTCACTGAAGCCTGTAGCATTAAAACGATTAGTTGGCTAGTGTAGTAGTCTTGGATAGGTAAATTAAAGCATTTTGCAGGGGAAACTTGTATGTCATTTTGTGTCATCTTGGATATTTACAGGTGATGCACTATTTCGGATACATTTTGCCAAAATTTCAGCTCTACATATGTGACATCCCCACTTAATCCTTAATCGACGAATGTATAACAGACACTATCACGTATTATCCTAGTTCAGTCGACCCACCGGCAGTCCGTCTGATTAGTGATCCGGCTTGGCTCTACTCTGGGTCGGTTGACCGTCTGACCAACACCACTAATGGTGACTTCTACCATTACATGTACTTAAACACTGAACAACTAATCAACTAGCTGTCTGCTCCGGCTTTTAATTTTATAATACTACCAGTTTATTGTGAAGACATTCAAGCTAGAACCAATAAATCCGTGGAATGGCTTTATTGTAATTTAATGTAATTGTCCATACAGAAAAACTATTTAGTGAAGAAATGTATTTGTTTTTTGCATTGCATCAAATTAAGGAAATAAGCGTTCGTTCCACCGTAATTATGTTCGTTGTACAACAAATTGATTTATCGAAAGGAAATAAATTAAATGCCTAAAATATCAGAAACAACATTACCATAGGTTAACCCGGGAGGTCTGAGAGGGTCCACCAAGCCCCCCCCCGCAACTCGGACAAGGTACAAGCCATATTGCCGTCGGGGACAAAGGATAACGATAAAATGGCCAAGGGGTAATCAAAAATAGCCGGAAAAATTAGATTTTACTGTAAAATTTCAAAAATTTCTGGCTTCACCGGAATTTTTCGCTAAAATGTTTAATTTGTCGAGAAAATCAGGCAAAAATTCGAAATTTGTTCCAAAAATAGAAAATTAAATTTATTCTTGAGGTACAAGCCCCCCTTAAAATTTTTGTTCAAGGTACAAGTCCCCTCAAAATTTTTTGGAGGTTCAAAATACAAGCCTCCCCCAGGACCCAACCCTATGTATGTCAATTTATGAACATTACTCGATTTACTGGTAGGTAACTCCCCCTTGTATCTCCAAACTACTTTTTCTGACTAGAGAAAACCGACAGAGCAAAAGTGAACTAGTGGCGGGCTAGAGTTGCTATCTCCACTGGTATAGAGTTGAAAGTTTGCTCACATAGATATGTTCCTGCCATAAGCTATTCAGAATAAAAGGCTACTTTTGACAATTCATAGAAACTTAAGAATATCTATGATTTTTGGACGACTTATGGTCGACCACAGTTAAAGAAAAACAAATTCAGTCAGAATAAATCGAAAACGTAACCAATAGTAGCGATCTATCATGAGTAGT
The DNA here is from genome assembly GCA_030248195.1 of Trissonchulus latispiculum. Taxonomy (NCBI): domain Eukaryota; kingdom Metazoa; phylum Nematoda; class Enoplea; order Enoplida; family Ironidae; genus Trissonchulus; species Trissonchulus latispiculum. The sequence continues at coordinate 12,160 of JASAND010008405.1, forward strand.
TCAACTTTTTATTCACAATTTTCCCGCAGAGCTAACATTGCAAGACGACCTCAATTTTTCCTGTGCGTAACTACTGGTTGTAAGCAAACATAGGTTAAAAAACGCTCTCAAATATTCACAGCAAACTGTTCATTTCACTACTAAATTCCCTATGCGGTTATTTTGGTATAACATTCAGAAAATTGTCAAAACGTGTTGTGCTTAGAGGCAAATTCTGTTTATCCAACATGCTTTTAAATCTGCTTTACCCTTTTTCTGTAAAGGGGGCTATCAATCTTACCGATGATTTCGCCAAAAGCTTCCGCAAACTCCTCTACCGAATCAGCATCTGGCGGTGCATCTTCTTTTCCAGCTGGTGCACTTTGACTTTTATCGTTCTTGCTTGCTTTTGATGTCTGTTTTGGCTTCTTTTGCTGTTGTTGCTGTTGTTGTTGCTTTTTCTTTTGCTCCTGTAAATCGACAAAAGGATTTCGCCGCCTCTTCGAGTCGCACTCCGCAATAATCAGAATCGAGCACAGAACAGTAATAGCTAGTACTACAGTAGTTCGCATTTGGGCAGCTTCGAGACCTACAAAAAAATCAAAGTTAATGTTTCTGAACTTCGCATACTGAAACAAAAATTGAAATTCAATTTTTAAGGCTAAATCTGTAAAATCTTTAGAATCTCAAATCTTTAGAAAATTTTTAAGCTCAGACTTTAAGGTGCTGGTATCCTTTTGTGCAGTGCTTTTGTGGTGATTTTTAGAAACGCTATAACTTTCGCAATTTTGGGAGTTGGAAAGAGATTTATACTTCATTTTAAAGCTTATAATCTATACATTCACATGAGTTTACCAAACTAGCAAAATTAACAAAAAATAGCAAAAAAGTCTCATATGCTGGCATCAGACCGGCTGCATATAGACCAAACTTTTTTGAACATCGATTTCTCAAAACTTTAAAATCTGCCAAAATTTCTTCTTGTGCCATGGTATGAAGGACATGTGGGCCGAGGGACATTTTATTGGATTTGGCTCAACAAGTCTTAATACTCCAGAAAATCCGGCAAATGTGCGGTGACACGAAATTTCGCAACTTTGTATTCAGTTTTCTCGCAACTGGATACCTTTTAGCTTAAACCGAGAAAAATGTCCCTCCGCAATAGTGCGAATTTTCATTCCACCAAAAATCACGAAAATCCATTAGGTAGCTTTTGAGAAATCATTGTTCAAAGATAATCGCAGTTTTTCTAAAATGCTTTTTCGGCTAATTCTCTAGCCTAAAACAACGAACTCCAGCCAGTAGGCATTGATAAAATGCGCAATTGGACGATGTATCGATTGAGTATAAATAAGCCGAAATTGTCTGTAAGATTTGGCAGTAATTTTGAAAAAAACTGAAAATGGCCATTTTTTGACCCCAAAAATAGTTTTTGGCTTATACTGCCTTAACCACTGGAGATAGCTCAAAAGTTGTAAAAGCAAAAATGTTCATTTTGGTGCCCTATTTCCAGCCATAACAACCAATCCTGTGTATCGACTACGTACTGAGAGAATAATGGCAAAAACTTTCTTATCTTTACACCTAAAAATCCGAAAACCTAAAAACCTTAAGGTGCTGGTATCGCTTTGTGTAAATTTGATACTATAGGCTTAAATTCTTTACGAAAGTGGTTGAGACTTTCCAAATCTATTATTTTGGTGCTCTTTAACATTCTGGGACCAGTCACGCATTCTTAGGTGAAAAAATGGGAACCTTTTGGTTTTTGACCTTATTCTGTCAGTAGGTAGTCGCTACACCGGATTAGTTGAGATGGCTAGAAAGAGAGACCAAAAATGAACATTTTTGCTCTTACAACCATTGAGCCATCTCCAGTGGTTAAGTCAGTATAAGCAAAATACGAATTTGGGGGTCCAAAAATGGCCATTTTCGAGGAAATCAGTTTTTCAAAATTACTGCCAAATCATGGGGACAATATTGGTTTGTTTATACTCGATCGATGTACTGCGTCATTGTACATTTTATCAATGCCTATTAGCTGGACTTCGTTGTTCTGAGCTAGAGATGTGGCCGAAAAACCATTTTGGGAAAACTGCGACTATTTTGCTTTGAACATCGATTCACAAAAATGACCCAATGGATTCGCGTGATTTTTGGCAGGACGTAAATTCGCACTATTGCGGAGGGACATTTTTCTTGGTTTGAGTTAAAACATCTCCAGTTGCGAGAGAACTGAATACAAGATTGCGAAATTACGTGTCACTGCACTTTTGCCGGATTTTCTGGGGTATTGAGACATGTTGAGGCAAATCCAAAAAATGTCCCTCGGCCCACATATCCTTCATATCATAACACACAAAGAAATTTTGCCCAATTCTACGGTTTTGACATATCGATGTTCAAAAATTTTCGGTTGATATTCAGCCTGTCAGATGCCAGTATATCACAAAATTTCAGCTATTTTTCTCTTTTTACCAGTTTATAAGCTCATGTGAATGTACGTACATTAAAGACATGTAGTTTTAAAGACTACGTATAAAACTCTTTCCAACTCCCAAAATTGCGTTATAGCGTTTCAAAAAATCACCACAAAAGCACTGCACATTGCACAAAAGGATACCAGCAGCTTAAGGGAAACTACACAAAGATATTGCAATAACAGATCTCGCAAATAGTATTATGATAATACGGTATAATTCAGCCAAGAAGGGAAGTCAAGAAAAACGATAAATGGAGAGAGGGATTGAGCATAATGACTGAAAAGTCACATAGCACAGCAAAACTGATGCTTCTGCTGAGACACATACTTCCAAAATTACATAAAATACATAGCAAAAGTCATTCACCGAGCAAAGCAATTTCGCAGCCTAACTTGAAAAAACAAAAATCTTTGCATCCGTTTTAAACTCCTTCAACTTTTTTCCAAATTACAGTTTCACAAAGTGACGTCTGTCTGCAGTGACGTTGCGCTGTTGTGAAGCTTCTGACAACTCTTGGAAAGTTTCTTTATTACACGACAAGTTCAATATGTATGAAATATTGCCGGTTTGACGGGCAGATGAAAATGCACTTCAGAGCACTTGAAAACCTTATACCACTTAGTTTGGAGCTAAATGGCTGTTATTATTTCGAGCACGTACACTTGTTCTGCAAGCTAGTTGTTAATTTCAACACTGTTAACAGCTGCCAAATGTAAAATGAATCACTGTCATTTTCAGTTTAATTGTCATCAATTAAAGCCCGCAATTTGGATTCTATTACCTGTAGCTTTGATTATTTTTACTCTGAACCAGTGCTATGCCAGCATATCAGCCCAGTCCGGTGGAGGTGGGACTTCCAGAGGTACCAAGCTGACCGCTGATATATCTGAGAATCAGACAGTGGACGGTTGTCCGGTCACGGGTCCGGTTCGTTGCTATGTCTGCTCCTATTCCTCGAATCCGGAACAGTTCGACTATCCGGATGATCATCGAGAGTGTGTCTCGTCTGCCAACAAGGAAACCATTCATGAAGCGGCCAGCTACATTTGTCCACATCCGAGCCAAAAGTTTTGCAAAGTACGTAAACCGTAAGCATACAGTACGTGTACAAAGTAGTGATGTTGATCGGAACGGGTGGAGAATGGCATGCCACCAACCGGCACTGGCCGGTTGTTTTATTGGTTTACTCTTATAGTACGACCAAAAAATGTGTGCACAAATTTTGACGGTTTATGGCAGATTCGTTTGGAGTTAACCCCAACAATGCATATAGTTTTCAAATTGTCAGAATCTCGAGATTTCGAAACACTGGAAAATCAGGAATGCCGGGTTTCATTCAAGGAAATTCTAAAATTATTAGTCCTTTTGCCAGATTTTTATCGCAATCAACAGTTTGTTTCAACGATCGAACAAAGCTGGTTCCGCTATTATTGTTGTTATAAACTTTTCCAAAAATGCAACCGATTTCCTGCATTTCAGATCTTCAAATTGCTCGGATTATAAAATTTTATAGAAACTGTCATGCGTTGGAATATCATGGCAGAGCTCTTAACGAGCTGAACAATTTTATAGTAGAACAAACTCTTGAAAATACACTCAATTCCCGGAATATTGCTTTTACCAAATTTGCCAAATTTTAAAACTTTTGTCCAACAACAACAACACCCCCCCACAATATGGGTATCATAGAAAGTTCTTGATGAGCTGAACAGCTTTTAACAAACTCGCAGAACCAATGGATCGAACTTGCTGAAATGCGCCCACTTATTGTAATTAACGAAGAACTTCACAGCTAGAGCTAAAAGCGGCTTTCGTGAATTCCATGACTTTGGTGCGTTTTATATACCTATTGGTTCTATTAGAAATGTTGTTCAGCTGGTTGAGAACTTTCGAATGACGCCCATACTGTGGCAATTGGCAAAGCCTTTTAAAGCCCAGAAAACATGAAAATCCGAAATTTCGGAAATTGGGTGCATTTTGTGAAAAGCTTGTAAGGACGAAAATATGCAGCTGAACTGTGCATCTTCATTATAGCTCCGTGGAAACAAAATTGAGTAGTTTGAGCCTGCAGCCAGACTGCTGTGTGGATTCGTTTCTTTTATTTCAAATGGAGACGAGCTGGTCTCTGGAGATCCCATTGGGAAGCTTCGACTCACTCTAGTTACTGATTTACTGTACTTCCCATTATTGTCTTCTGTAATGTGATCAGGAAAAGACTACCATCTGAATTGTCCAGCAGAGTTTGCATTTGCAAAACTAATGCAATCACTGCCCTACTCTACCTTTGCAGAAATATAAATTTGAATGCTCAATTGCTACAGCCAGGTTCAATTTTCGATTTTTATTTTTAGGCGGAAGTTACCTATTTGAACAACGTCTTCGTCAGCATTACTCGCGGCTGCGCCTTGTCCTGCGGCGACAACGAATGCTCCTTCAAAGGCTACGGTATAACAATTAAAACCTGTGTCTCGTGCTGTGACTGGGACTACTGCAACAACTGGGGCAATGAAACTTTCTACCATGGTGCCAGCTTCACAGAAATAACCAACCCGGACAACCTGGTTGCCCAGGCTAACTTTGTTGCAGAGGGTCTTGACGATGATCACCTTGAAGGAGAATAACCAGAAAACAAAGAAATGAACAAGAAATGCTTATATTAATTTTAGTGCCAGTCAAGACTAGAGTTGTGACGCGGCCCGGCCCGCGGCCCAGCCCGTAGTACCAGATCGGCCCGCGGGCCGGCCCGGCCCACAAAATTTTCTTATTTTCCAACACTAGTGTTATTGGGAAAATTGGGAAAATTGTGGCCTGTGCCCATTATTGGGAAAATAAATGCAAGATTTGGACAGATTGTGCAATTTCAAAGAAATTTTGTACTACATTTGTTGCTGGGCCATGCATCTAAAAACGTTTGGCTGCAGCTGATTGTATGGCTACCGCCGCAGCTTAAAAATTTGAAGTTTATTAACTATTAACTACATAACTATTAAACATCACTAAACAATAACTCTGCGCTTTGCTAGTATTAGCTCCAACAAGCTATCTCTCCGTTTGTCCGTTTTCCGTTTCTCACTTGCTCCGTTTCTCCGTCGTCTACCGTAGCCCTCAGCCAATCAGAAGAGCGAACTACATATTTAAGCAACAGAAAGTTGAATCTCCGTTTCTGCTGCTCCATTGCTCGGTTCAAGAATGAGCTGGGGAAACGTAGTAGAATGTAGGAAATATTCTCGTTCTAAGCTTACGGTTAGTTGACTTTGAACTAAAATGTAACATTTCATGAATAGTCAAGTTAAAGTTAGGAGAATTAGTAAAAATTATAAAATAAGCTATTTTGGTAGCTCCTAGACGTAAGCTTAACTTGTAAGCTTATTTCTAGCAAACGAAAAGCTGGATCGAAAAATGGTTTTCAGATTTGTATACAGCGAGTCACCCTGAAAACTCCTGTATGCAACTTTTTAGCTAAATCGGAGGGAATAGGAAAATTTTTTGGTCTGGCCTGGTCCCTCTAGTCCCTCCTTAAAAAACGTTTTTTCTTTGTTTGGTGATGGAAATAAAAGCCTTGAGATATTTTATCTAATTGTGCAAGCCCTAAATACTACAAAACCATATAATATGAATAACCAAAACAATATAAACACTCAACCACTTTCATTAGTTATTAGGACATTACACACCTCCGACAAGAGAAAGAACAAACGAAACTAAGATTGAACAAACGAAACTAAGAACTTGCAGGTATACGCTCTGTCATACTGGGAATATCGCACCAAGGGTTCATTACTCGGCAACAAGAAAATTTGTCCATTTCTCCGTTAGTCCGTTCGTCCGTTTGTTCGGTCGCCCGTTTCGCCGTTACTCAGTCCTAATTACACAGCAGTAATAGGCACCTTAAGGAACGGTATGGAAATCCGAAAATGCCATATTTTCTCATTTTGACCGCATGCTTTTTCTTCCCACTACAGCAATGGATACCTAAGGTCTGCAGTCAACAATTGACTAATGCGAAAAACACATTCGCAGTTTGGTGGCACTTGGTCTTGGCGAAGATACATCCCTCCAAGTATTTACCCCAATAATTCTTTCGAAAATGCTTCGCAGCATACGTGTGGAGCTTCACCGAAAATTGGAAATTGTCCAATCTTAGTGATCTGCTTTATGAAGAAATCAAAGCTAGACACATGTGTGATTGGTCGATAACTACGACTGAGGAAAGCCAACAGGATTGTTTCCCGCCCAGTAAAAGCAGCGGACAGGCAATGAAGCACCGCCCACCGTCCACCACTACGCTGACTCAATCTGCCAGAAAGTTACCAGCCTGCATCTTCTGTCAAGATATTCTGATCAATGTACGAAAGTACGGTTATTCAAAGACAGCAAGAATTTTGCCCGCTCTGAGAGCCTCTGTTTTTCGATGTCAAGCGCGATGCGCTGGAACAGAATTTCAGGTTCTTCTCTATCGAATTTTGCTTCTTGTGGCTACGTGTCCCATACGTATGTATAATTTTCGATCCCGATTTTCTTTTCACGCCCGGCCGCGCAATATTTCGAAAAGTTCACGCTATGATAATTTTGCGTTTTCAATGAAGCAACGGATTTTTTGTCCATAGTTTTCAATTTCGCCGCATACGTACGTAGTTCCAGAAATGGTTTTTCTCCCCCAAGTTTGCTTAGCATATACGTACCTCCACCTATCAGATCAGATGTTTTTCTTGTGGTTTTGTATGCTTTCCGAACGTGAATTTAGGCCTACTAGACGTCCAATTCACGGATTTCTCCATAGTAACAATTTGACTTTGTCAAATTTCAAACTTTTTCTGGTCGAAATTCAAGTTCTACGTACAGAAGCGAATTCAATGCTATTTCTAGTTGTGGCCTAGGAAACTACACCAGAAACAACCACTCTTTTCGTCATAACCCTCAAACTTGCTTTTCTGGGCCGAAACATCCATCGAATAATGGTCATTTTCGATCCTTTGATGTGTTTCCGGATTGTTCGGGAGAAAAATGTTTTACGAGGTGGCAGAACCAAACAAATTTTATAACTGGGAGTAGCCCTCTGAACTGCTACTGTTCCTAGAGATTCGCTATTCGTTTCCTAGAAGATTTTCTACAGGCCAAAACGCATTTGGCCCAAATCTCAAAATATTTCTGGTCGTTTTGCAAAACTGGGCCCTCGGAGTCAAACGAACTGTAGTTTTAGGTCAAGCGCGATGCACTGAAAGAGAATTTCAAGTTTTTATCCATCGAATTTTGCTTCTTGTAGTCCAAATTTTGAAAAATTTGCTTTTTTGACCTCCCAAAACTGGTCATACCACCCCAAACGAAATTCCGAAAACTTGTTTCAACGGATTTTCTTCGAATAATTTTGATAATTACTACGGCATTTCGAAGCAGGCAGATAGTCTGGGCGGAAAATGCGCCAAGACCATAATTTCTCGTGTTCAAAGTCCCAGGTTTTGACTGGTTCAAATGCGACCGTATGTTCATTAAAGTGTGATTAGTTGGACAAGAGTTATGAAGGGACTATTTCAGTATGCAATGATCTCAATGATAACATATCTTTTAACGAAAGAGTTGGAACACTACGATCCTTGCATGGATTTCATTGGAACAAGCATTGCCCCTTCCATTGCTATTGAACCCTTGGATTCTGTATTACGGATCAGCCGCCAGTTGGAAAGGCTGAACGGAATGACGGTATGAAGGAAGTGCAAGATTTGACAACAAAGTTGATACGTGTTCCTGATTCTGATTTTCCTGGAAGACATTTGACTATGGAACTATACGTATTACCTTCAAGCGAAGATTCTGCAGAACAGTTGGAGAAAGGCGCAAACAAAACGGAATCTAACAAATCTCTTGCGAATAGTTGTGGCTCAATGAGTGATATTTCAGCTTTTATGGGAACTATATTAATTATTGCCCCAACGAATGATTATGGTTTGGATTTATTATTTGATGAAGAAAAGGGCAATTCAAGTACTGAAGATATGGAAAAAGTACTTATGATAAGCTGAAGCAAAATACGTACATGGAAATGGACTTGCTTTCAAAAGTCCGATGTGGTTATTACTTGTCAGCCACGAGCTTTGTCATCGCCTTCCCCTATAATTTTAACTTGATATTAGATATACGCATATACGAGACGTAAAGTAGTAATGAAAAGTGGTATTATTCTTTATGGTCATCGGGTTAAATATCGTTATTTTTTGCGTGCTAAGTGGCAAGATTTTCTTCACGAAGTACGTAGCTACCTACAATGCTTCTAGTCGTATAAACATAGGACTGGTGCTGTCGTCTGGTAGCGTGTATCGTTTATGTTTTGTTTTTTCACAAAATTTACTTTTTGTAGTACTTCTGGTTAACTTTTAATAATCATGAATCTTAAATACTAGAAGGCTTACTTTTGTGGAACTTTTTAAGCACAGTTGTTTTGCTACGTTGCTAATCGGAAGTTAATTTAAGAAGCAAGCAATTTATTAGGCAAAATGAGAACTATATACAATAAACGGACCAACAAAAACAAGAATCCAGCGTCTACATAAGAGTGTATTCGTAACTAAGAATTTTTCTTGAATGTTTCGTTTTTGTTTTGTACTGTATTTCGCAATCTAATTCTAGAGTTACTAATTAATCGAGTTAATCATCTATAAAGCTTCTTTATTCTTAATAATCTTATGTTTTTCTTTGTATTTTCACTGTACTTTGTATTTGCTTTGTATTTTCGGCAGTAGTTTAGCTTCTTTATTTTAACGCCTTATACAGCTCAAGCCGTAAAGTAGCTCCAATCTTTTGTAAAGTTTCCCTTCTTTTCAAGCTTGAACTACTAGTTCAAGCTTGGACTTGAGCTTCCTGAACTTGAGCTTCCTAGTATTTATGTGTTTGGTGTAATTAAGTAGTTTTCTTGGAGTGAAGCTTTAGTCATTTGTAAAAACGTGATTTTGAGAAACTTAGAAATTCTTTTCTTTTCACTTTTTATCTCTATCTTTTCTCTTTTCCATAGAGTCTTTTCCTTTAAAATCTTGGATTCTCGTAGTGGATCTTACGAGTACTTTCTGGTTGTGAATGATTTCTATCTTTCAGCTATGCAGCTAATATGGTGAATCTCTACAGTGCATTCCAACGGTGCTCAACTGCTCAAGAGTCATGGCATACCATCAGCCATCATATACAAAGAACTATAAACTTAACTTTAGAATTTTTAGTAGTCTTTCTACTTTTGCCTTTACTGTTGTGCTTTATTATATGCCTTTAATTCGTTAGTACGTGTAGTAGTTAGTAGTATTTTTCTCTTTTTTCTGTCTATTTGGTATAGTATTTGGAATTATTTTTGGTTTTGTCAGGGTTATGTGTTGTTTTTGTGTTTGTATTCGTGTGCACTCTTATTTTTTCGCCAGGGAATGAATCGTTAATTTGAAATAGTTGTATTTGTGGTTTTGTTGTGTGAGTTTAGGTCATCTTTAAAATTTCTATATTTTAGACCAACAAAATTCTTCAATTTTTCTTATTGTGGAACCTTGAGTTAGGAATTGTTTGGGTTTACTTTGGCTTGTTTGTGCAGAAATTTGTTTCCTCTAAACTACCATTTCGGTAATGCAATTAATTGATGCCAATTGCATTTATGCCAAGGACCAAGAATTGAGTTAGAATGGATTGTACTGATACGGTAGTTTCTGTTCTTCTCTTATCACCTATGACTTTGAACCTGTACTTATTCAGTATTTGTTTGCTCTTTTTTGAGTACTGTATAGGATTTTTGTGCTGTTAGCCTAAAGCTATATGTTATGTTAACTTTGTAAAATGCACAGTTTAATGCCATGTAATAAGGATCCATTTATCAACCTATCTTTGTTTTGCTAGTATTATGCTGTATTTAGTCTTTTTCACTGTTGTAAAGATAAGATGTTTTGAATTCGTTGTAAAGCTAAATTTACTATTTACTATTCACTCTTTTGATTGTTGTAAAGGTAACTTGTACTTTGACTGTGTATAGGATAAATGTCGTATATTTACGCTTGTAAGGCAGTGAATTGACTATATTCCGCTATATAAGTAATTGAAAGTGTGATTGTTATGTGTGTGTTTGTGGTTTTGTAGTAACTGTGATTGTGTGGTTTCATGTAATAGTGGCTTAAGGGTACTTACTTATCGATTTAGGGTTTTGTTATCGAACTTACGTTTTTTTGTCTTTTCTAAATTGGATTTACAGTTAATCTGATATTGCTATCAAGATTGCGTTTAATGTGAAACATCTAACCCTACGGTTCGAGTTTGCCTGTATTTTGACTACCAACAGCTACGAAGTCTTTCTTTATTTTTGAAGTTCTTTCTTTCACTCTTATGTGTGCATCGGAATGGTGCACCATATTGCTAGGTTTAGATCCGCTCATACGGAGTTGGAAATGGAACTTCCTTTATCTTTCCTTCTTTACTGGAAATACGGTAGCATTCTCGTTATCTTGGAATTTTATCAGGCGCTAAAATCTTTTCCAGGGGGATGATTTTAAAAACCTACTTTACTAACTGTAATCCGCCCCTAAATTATCTTTCATGCGCTTAGCAAATAACCAATCTAATCATCTCAAACAGCAACCATTTAGCGACAGTCATTAGCTTATATGCATAATTAATCAGTTGTAGTTTGTCGTTGTTACGAGCATGTCGGCCTATTGAGCCAATTCTGTATTTGCTGTATTCCATATGATTCCATAAAGCCTACTGTAAGTTTCTATTAAAATATTACAGTCTTCTCTCTCTTTTGTTGGGACATCTTTACTTAGGAATATTTAGTTTCTTTGATACAGTTGCACCCTAGGTTAGGCCGAGAGTAGAACCTGCATCGTTTTGCCATCTAAGTACAGGTTTGCTACCGGACAGTAAGCCGGTAGTTAACACCAAGTTTAAATGATTGCCTCTTGCGTTTGCGTAATCCAATTTTTCTGAGCGACCTGTGTTCTTCTGCTTCGATTCCGAATCCTCATGGCATTAGTTGCCGACATCGAAAAGGCTCTCTTACAAGTTGGCTTACGTCGTTCCGATAGAGACGTTACAAGATTCTTAAATCTTCTTTCTTCTGAAAGACATATTCAGGCATGCGTAAAAAGACAACTGGTTACATCCAGGTTCACAAGAGTCCCATATTGGAGTGGTGACTATCCAATTTCTTTTGGCAGCAACGATTAAACATCACTTAATTCAACAGAATACTGCAGTGGCGAATCTCATAGCTAAGAACACCTATGTAGATAATGCGATAAGCGGTCTTCCGAACGTTTCTGACGCCATCGAATTCTATCCAAATGCCAAATCTTTGTTAAGTTCGATTCCAATGAATCTCCGAGAGTGGTACTCCAACAACAAAGAATTGATGGATACCATTCCTGACAATGATAAGAGAAGCGATATCTCAGCAGAGTTCCTCGGGATGGTCTGGGATTACCACTTGGATATACTGATGTATCCATACATTAACATAGGGTCGGGTCCAGTGGGGGGGGGGCTTGTCCCCTAAAAATTTTGGGGGACTTGTACCTTGAACAAAAATTTTCAGAAGAGGCTTGTACCTCAAGAATAAATTTGTAAAAATTTTTGAAAAATTAACGCAAATGTTATTAAAATTTGGAAATTTTTATCAATTTTTGCAAAACATCTTCAATTTTTGAAGAAAAATTCAAAATTTTGCCCGATGTTCCCGAAAAATTGAACGTTTTATTTAACTAAAAATTCTGGCGAAGCCTGAATTTTTTTTAAATTTTAGAGTAAAAACTAATTTTTTCCGGCTATTTTTGGTTACCCCTTGACCATTTTTTCGTTGACCCTTGTCCCCAACGGCGATAGGGCTTGTACCTTCTCCGGGTTTGGGGGGGGGGCTTGGACCCCCAAATCCCCCCCGCGTTAACCTATGGATGTATCCTTCCAACCAACATATCCACCTTTGTTGTGGAGACAAAGCGTCAGCTGGTCCAAGCCGTAGCAAAAATTTTCGATCCTTGTGACTTAGTATCTCCAGTCGTAATCAGAGACAAGCAACCTGTCCAAAAAGTCTGCATCCTCAAGTTAACTTGGAACGACAAGTTACCTGAAGATGTGGTCGATGACTGGCATAGTTGCTCAACCGACTTTGATCAACTAATGATTCCAAGTCATGTCAAATACGCTGTTCAAACAGTGTTCAACTTAAAAGAGCTTAAAAATGTTAAACGAGCTTAAATCTCTACGGAATGTCGTACTCGAAGAGTCAGGTTCGACTCCTGCACGCAATTCTGTTGGCTGCTCAACCATCGAGACAGCCACCTTTACTAACAATGACCCACCTAGGTCCATGTCTGGTGGAGAACGCCAATTGCTTGGTGTTCCGGCTGATGCATCTGTAGCGTCGGACAAGAGTAATTTGTCACTGGGGGCTGCAGCACCCGTGTCATTAACAATCGAGAGTACTGTGTCACTGGGAGCTGTAGCACCCGAGAAATCTAAATTTGTTTCAGGTCCAGAAGATGCCATGCCTCGGGCACGGAAGCCTACGGTCATTTCATTGTGTTTTGTGCTTCGAGAGGACATCCTTCATCCTATTGGCCCTCTACCAGCGCCAATAGGGCTGGCAGTCGATGTCTCCGAGGTCCAGACAGAAATGAACTCTGCCATGGACGAAGCCTAACTGACAATGAACAACAACAATTGACCCCAACATATTATCTTAAGAACTGTTTTTTGTTTCTGTTTTTTTATAACTTTGTATTTTATATTTTTCGTTTGGGTTAATTCTACTTTTTTATTCATGTATTATTTCGAAATTATTAATATATCGAAAAGCTCACTTTCCACATTTCGAGTCATATAAAGTAATCAAAAACGAGGACGTTTTGAAATTAACCCCCGTAGTGTCATAATCTAAATTACTTAGCTAATATTAATTATTGGGTTGCCGCTTTTTCACAAAAAGGCAACCCTTTGTGTTGAGTATGTCCATTATTTATTGTGTTGCCCACCTTTCCGAAGGAAAAAAGGGCAACCCTTTATACTGTCTGTTTATTGTTGTTAGCACCTGTTTGTACCCCACTTCAACTCGAGATTGGAAAGGGGTACAGGGGTGGTTGATACCTCATTTTGAAGAGCGTGAAAAGAAGGTGTGCATCCGTGAAGTTCATCGCCCTACTTCCACCCAGTCGACCAGGGCAGGGAATTCAATTTTTTAAAATCGTAAGGGATTCTCAAAAATGGTCAAAAACTTTTTGTCTCAGATTTGGTTGAAAAGTCTGTCCTAGGGTAATTCGGGGACGCAGATTCCAAATCTAGAATCGAAATTTTTCTAGCTTTTGAGAATCTCGAGACATGGCCACAAGTTACACTGTTGGAGACCGCAAAACTGAGCAAACTGCCCAGAAACACCTAATATCTGTGTTTTTTGAACTCGTTAGTCAAGTTTAGCCGGTGGATTTGCTAGGATACCCTTTAGAAAGAAGTGTCAAGTAACTTTCAGCGATATTTAGTCGAAAATTGCTTATCCCAACTGCCCTTTTATGGGCAACCATTAGAATCAAAAATGGTCAAAAACTTTGTCTCCGATTTGGCTGAAACGTTGGACCTAGGGTAATTCGGGGACGCAGATTCCAAATCTGCAATCGAAATCTTTTTAGCTTTTGGGAATATCGATATATGGCCAAAAGTTACACTGTTGGAGACCGCAAAAGTAAGCAAACTGCCTAGAAATGCCTAATATCAGTTGTTTTTCGAACTGGTTAGTCTAGTTGAGCTGTAGGATTTGCTAGGATGCCTTTAAAGAGGATGTATCAAATAAGTTATAGCCATATTCTATCGAAAATCACTTATCGCAACTGCCCTTTCAAGGGCAACCATTTTAGAATGAAGGTGACAAAAATGGTAAAAACGTGTTATCCCTGTTTTGGTTGAAACGATGGTCCAAGGGTCATCTGGGAACGCAGATTAGAAAACTACAATAGAACTTTATCCAAAAAATCACTTATCCCAACTGCCCTTTTAACGACAACCATTCTCTGTAAACAGGTGTAATCTCGAACTTGTTGGATAAGTGCGGTCACTATTGTGATCGAATGAAACAAAGCGACTTGCAGAGGAACCTATGTTAGAAACTAGTGTCTAACAAAGCTTCAGGAAATAAAGTTGCGACCCAAACGGAAAATGCAGGTGGGCAACACGCTCTTGCAGTCGCTAGTTATTTATTTATTTATTCTCCGGATTCTTGGATTCTTGTCCCCCCCCTCTAACTTTTGATTGGCTGGACCAATCAGGCTGGATCAAACTGGAGATTGTTTGCAAGGTACATCCATCCAGTGACAGATCTCTCAGATCGGTAACAGTTCGCTTTTAATCAGGAAAACGGATCAAAAATCAAACTAATGAATTGTCCATTGACAACCAAAGCCCCAATTCTTCACCAGACACTCTAATGAAGTGCGCAAATCTTCGAATGCCCTCGTCGGCGATGATATTGACGGCACCACGCATTGATAAAGACACTGCCGATGATGGTATTCATCGATCGACGACCACAACGCCTAAAATCAATGTCAGCGATTAATTGCGCGACTCCAATATCAACGTCAATTGTGCACGTGTACACTTGGCGATTGCG
Organism: Trissonchulus latispiculum; assembly: GCA_030248195.1. Classification (NCBI taxonomy): domain Eukaryota; kingdom Metazoa; phylum Nematoda; class Enoplea; order Enoplida; family Ironidae; genus Trissonchulus; species Trissonchulus latispiculum. The sequence continues at coordinate 27,229 of JASAND010008405.1, forward strand.
TTGATAGTTCAAGCCACACCGAGTCTCGAAGGCACGGAGATTTTCCCTAAATCTTCAACGTACTTTCGGTAAAAGCAGCATCCTTTTTACACTCACGGACTGTTTCCAGAGTCATTGCCAGCCATAAACAAGGAGTCTGTAATACTACGGGATTCTACCAGTAGTAAGGAAAATAAGAGTTGAACTGCAGCCCACAATGTGGGCAACTGTGGGCCAAGTGGAAAACAGTAGGAGCAAGCCCAACTGTGGACAACTTTAGACTAATGTGGGTTATGTACTTTAACTATGGGCCGAGTGGAGAGAGGAGCAAGCCTTATAGTTGCACGTTCATACTCTATGTAACCGTAGAGGAGATGTGGACTCCAATTGGTTCTACAGAACTTAGTAACATTTGCTGTACCTGTACTTAAAGTTGACTATTCTACAATGACTGTTGTAGAGTAGCCTTAGGAGCATGGGTTATCATTTCTGAAAACTGTTAAAACTTGTTTAAAACTTGTCTTCCTTTGAAATTCTGGAAGCTTTCTTATTGTGTGTATCTTGTACTGTACTGATACTGATTCAATCCTAGCTGAATTTGATAAACAGACATGACAACCTAACTTGCATACGAAACAGAAATGATCTCCATAAATTACATAATAGGCAACAGTGCTTACAATACAAATTTACAGCGCTTTAACGGGCTGGTTTGGTCAGTTCAAAGTCATGGCCCGGTCCACAGCTAGGGCTTTTTGCCTTTGAGTCCAACCCACATTTGCTATATCCTAGAGAAAGCTGTCGAAAATATTTTCTGTCCTTTTGTCATTTGCAGCCTTCAGACTGATGGAAAGTTTAACCAAAACAGTGCTGTTTTGATATTTAATTTGGCTCTCCCTTGAGCTGGCTTCGAAATGCCTGCTGCCTAGTGCACCTCCTTATTGGGGATTGTTCCCCCACATATAAGCAAAAATAAAGCTAAAAAATTCATCGAAGCATTAAATCAAGGAACCATTTGGTTTGGATAATTGTCGAATGAACATAAACCAATATAACAATACAAAATACATATGAACAAAGCAAATAGAGACAAATTCAGTTACACCACGTCACAAAGTTTGCTGCCGACTGCTTGAGAAAGAGTGTTCGCTGGTGGTAGGAGGGAATGTTGGACAAGGAAGCTGAAGAAAGCTCCTGAACATAGCTTTTGTCTTTGTCGTTGCAGAATTTAGACTGATTGATGGGGAATGGGGAAGCTTAACCGAAACTGTGCCATCCTTGGATAAATTAATTTGAGGCTCCCAAGTTTGCAAATGCATGCTGCTAAGTGCTGTGGCAAATGCAGATTGATGACTTGATACATGCAGCTGACTTTCCAGCTCTGAGCACTGATCTGGTACGTGGATGTGCAAAATCCAGCAGCAGTCCCATAAGTTCCTTAAATCTGGTGAGTGAGGGCCTGTTTCACTAAGAACTACACTACCCTTGTATATTTTTACCGCCAGGTAAATTCAATCGGCTTTCGAACATAACAAAAATGGAATCTGGACTAACGTGAACGTGAAACTGTATATAAAATTCTTGACAATTGTATTCTTGATACCTAGCAAGTATGAAGAACAGTCCAATAACTCTTCTGTAATACAACAAGTGTCAGCACTGAACACCCGTAACCCATTTGATACTAAGTTATTTTACTGTGATGCTTTCAACCACTGAAACAGACTTGACCGAAACCACAGACTTCTTAACGGACAGCCACCTAGAAACCGCCACCTTTCTGAAATTCCGATGAAAAAGAAGGTATAGATAAAAGCTTGACGAATTACACAACATTACCGCCACCACATTTAAGCACCATGTTCTGCGATGCCACACAGCAAGATGGCCAACTAAATATACATCTTCAGCACAACGGATGCTTGCGTAGGCTTGCTGAACCTTTGTGGATAGGACTCTTATAATGACCATTGTGATTCCGTTAATTATTATTGGTACACACAGGCATAATTGTAAACAGCAAAGTTCCTTGTTACGCTTTTGACGGTCTTTGTTTCCACTTAATCGTTGTTGCCTTAACAGACCGACTACTGACCAAATGCTGAGAGCTGAAATGGTGACAGATCTAGCGAAATTTATTGAACTCATTGTGTGTTCAATAATTGCGCGATAATATATAAAAAACTTCGTGCTTGTAAAAAACACATAGAATGTGAGACTAGCCAGAACCGAGGCTACCAAGGTGAAAGCTGTAAGCACACGTATGCTATTGATTTTCTTGAACACTAGCGGAAAGAACACAGCGACTACAGCTTCCAATGTGACTGCTACGGCAATAGTATTGCAGAACAGTACTCCAAAATTCATGACGGTAAAAGACAGGGTGTACGCAAAAGAAGAATTTAATTTAAATAACATACATAGAGAACGAGCACAGGAGCCCAAATTGGCCAATATACGAATAACCGCTATTTCCTTGTGATAAATGAAGCTTACACTATCAAATTCTTTGTCTTTCAACAGGATAACCATTAAGACTGCTCCAATAAATCCAGCAATGCCTAAACTTCCTAAACAGCCAGTTCGAAAATTCGTCGCATGTAGCTCCACAGCAATCCATTGTGGTAACGATTCGTTTATTAATATGATTTTCCCGAAATCTGAACAATTGTATTTATTAAGCGTTGCAAAAATTTTTTCAATATTGACCGCCATGGTGGCCGTAGATATACATACACAAACGAGAAAATTTCGTGAAGTTATTTGTTTAACGTGATGACACTCCTGAAAATAAAGTTAACTGGCGTAAATATAATCTAAAAGAAATTAAATTGTTACTTCAGCACATGAAACCCAAAAATCCGGCAATCGGGTGCAAGACGAAACCTTCGACGTCAAAGGTCCGGTGATGTAACAGCTGAGCTTCGGATGCTACAGGTGCACAACGCTAGAAGGTCTCAAAAAATGCAGGGACCTGTCCATCAATGTTCTTAGCCCGCATGAACTCACTAACCCGGGTTTAAAATGAGTTACTAACCCAAACCCCTCCTACCAAAACTTGACGTGGGTTTCATATCGCGGTTGCCATGCTATTTTGGGGTTAGCGCTAACCCCGATCCTATCATTAAACCCGGATTTAGAAATTGGTTTTACAACGGGGTTAAGCAGGCCAAATCTTAACCCTCTTCATCTAGGAGGGTTAAGTCCTTAACCCGGGTTAGTGTAAGCAATTTTCAACACACAAATATAATCAAAGACTCCAAGCAATCTGCCACAGAAAATGGGTTAACCCCATTTTGTTCACTTGAAGCAGCCTTTGCCTGAAAACGGGTGAACCCCGTTTTGCTTATTGCGAGCTGCCTAAGCCTGAAATCAGGCTAACCCCGTTTGAGCCAGAGTTAGCGTAACCCAACCCAACCCTAAAAATGTTTGATTTGATTGGATTAACCCTGGGGATAATCTAACCCTGGAATTTTGGGGTTAACCCCAAAATGATGCCTAACCCGGGTTAAGCTTAACCCCATTTTGATAGGACTGGGCCCTGATGTCACTTTTCCTCTTATAAATCAAAACAGGGTGGACATTTTCGAGCAATGGCCCCAGCATGAAGTTTTGCATTCGTGTTTGCCTTCACTTGTTTTTCTTAAAGTGCTCTGACGCCAGAATCAACAGGAGCCTTCAACTTACTAAGCTAGCCACTTTCAGATTCTTGACAGCTAACACATTCTTAACAAATTTTACAGGGACAGAAACCCCTGCAGCACGTTAATTGCTTTTTTGCACTGTCAAGACCTAGAGACAATAGAGAACTGAAAAGGGTAGATCAAAGGCAATGACCTCCGCTGTCCCCGTAAAATGAACAGGAAAGTGAAATCTGTCCCCGCATACTATGTGGACTTTAGGAAAATGACATTTTAATAATTAAACAGAGAAACGAACTTACACAAACTTACGTATATATGTCCGTAATTCCTGGGTTTCAACTAACACTAAATCTGTTTATATAAGCCAAAGCAAAACATATAAGTCAAATCAAAACGTTACATCATCAAATTTCCAAAACAACTGAAAAAATAACTGTCTCTCATTGTATTATAAACATTATATAGTTAGTCAAGATTAAATAATTAAACAGAGAAACGAACTTACACAAACTTACGTATATATGTCCGTAATTCCTGGGTTTCAACTAACACTAAATCTGTTTATATAAGCCAAAGCAAAACATATAAGTCAAATCAAAACGTTACATCATCAAATTTCCAAAACAACTGAAAAAATAACTGTCTCTCATTGTATTATAAACATTATATAGTTAGTCAAGATTAAATAATTATTTAATAGACCCTTTTAAAATTATTTTAACTAAGCTTTCAAATTAAAACAATTAAAATACAAAACTATAAGAATCACTTTAAATAATCACTAATAATAATAAATTGTCAATAAATTAAACTTTAAGTCTCTTAACTCACAAGGCTTTAAGACTTTAAACAACTTCTTCACAAACTCTTAACTTGACGAAAAGTCTTTTCTTTAAGTCCATTTAGTATGCGGTGACAGCTTTCGCTTTCGTGTTCATTTTACGGGGACAGTCGGTGAGGTCATTGCCTTTGACCTACCCTTTGGCCAAATAAATGACTTTGTTGTTGTAAAAATGTTTTTTAGGATAAATGATATAATTGTAGCAAATTTGAATGGATTTCAACGATAATTCCGCTTTTAAATCCCAGAAATACACGAACCCGAATTAGCACCTTAAATTTATATTTATGTAACCTATTTCCTCAATGCACCTTTAATGTAGAATTAAAACTTTAACTAAATCCCTCAGATTGGCAAGCATCTCATGTGGCCCACTTCGCTTTAGTTCAGGCGACTGGTGTGGCCCGTTTTTTGTGCGCCATTTTCGCTGATTTTCGACAACATAGTGAGCGTAAAAGTTGTAGCTTTGACTGTGGGGAATGTGATGAAGCGGATAGGTGATAGTTTAGTGCAGTTTCGTTTCCACTCGTTTCCATTCCAACTTTGCTGTATTACTTCACCTTTTAGTTTGTATTTTTTCGAGTTTTCCTTTCTCGTTTTTAAACAATGCTGCAGGTTCAGCTGCAACAATTAGGTTAAGAGAAGATAGATGGACAGGATGGACCACTGTGTAGTCGCGCTTTTAGAACGACTAACTTTCCCGCTTACCGGTCTGCATGTCAACATACTTTGCAGTAACCGTTCTGCACTGGCAACATAATTTCTTTGAACTCTCATTTATTACCTACAGCACTTTGATGCTTATCAGAGAAGGGGGTGGGTGAAGGTGGCAAAGGGTGACAAGGCCGCCACCTCGCATACTCACACCTGTCAGCATATGTGTGCCATGGGCGCAGAGACGCACGCACACAGACAAGTAGAAGGTGGCGAGCACGTGTCTAAGCGGCTATGCTTGGTATGCAAATTAGCTTCTGTACTAGCTAGCTATCTCTCTCATACCCAGAGAGAAAGTGAAATAGGTGGCGAGCAGAACTCTTAAGTGTACATTTCTGATATGCAAACTAGTCCATGTATTAGCTAGCTATCTCTCTCATTCGCAGAGGAAAAGTGGAAAAGGTGGCGAGCAGACGACTAAGTGTATATCTAAAGTATGTGTAACAGGCAACTTCTGTCTAAATATTTCTATCTCAAGAAAACGGGCCACACGAGACGGTCTGGTTCAGATTCGATTAAGAAGCGTTTCAGGTCTTCTATCATAAACTTTTGGTTTCATCGAAGATGAAGGCCAAATTTTGTAAAGATTCAGCCCTTTACTAGTGAAAGAGTTCGTTTGAATGCAATCTTGAGCCGCCAAACCGTGTGGTTAGCAGGTACTTTGTGCCAAAATTTATATAATGTAAAAGTTACTCCAGCTAATCTGATTTTTAGCTAAATTGCCTATATGTACAATTACACTTGACGGTCAGCAGTATATAACTCTCAATGCAAAACTCTTTTGTATGTATGACTTGGCACATGTTTTTAGCACCTAAATATGAATGTATTGATAACTCTAAGATGCAATCCATGTATAATGTGCGCGATATCGCTGTACACTTTCTTGCTGCGCGAATCAAGTGTACATTTTATAAATACGACGAGGCCCGGGCTGGGTTTCAATCGAAAAATTCCCGGGGCGGGCCTACTCCGGGCTGGCTGGCAGTGTTGGCATCTGGGATGGGATCCCATGGGATCCCATGGGATGGGATGGGATGGGATTGAAAACTCATCCCATGTGGGATCAATGGGATTTTGTGGGATCATTTTGCCTTATAATGCTTTTAAACACAGTTTCAAAATTTTGAAAAAGTGCAATATTTTGGTAAATTTGGCATAAAAATGTCTGTTCAATTTCATGATTGGCGTTTTCCGTTTGATGACTACCAGCAAAGCAAAGCATGGAGCTCTTGTGCTGGTATAGCTTTACGTAAATGTGACCTTACAGGCTCCAGTTTTTAATGCATGCATTTTTATGCACGTTGATGATTCCAAATATGGTGCTCTTTAACATTCTGTAATCAGTCCCGAATTTTTAATTGAAAAAAAGATCTTTGGTTTTTGCCAATATTCTTTCAGTTCGTTATCGATACACGTGATTGGTTGATATAAATAGAAAAGGGTCACCGAAATGAACATTTTAGCTTTTACGACCTGTGAGTTATGTTAAGCTATCAGTTAAAGGGGTCCACCATGAAAAATTTTTAAATCACGGATTTCGTTCACTTTCGCATATAAACTAACCACATATGTCGTGCATATCAAGTTCAAATTTTGAGTTCTCGTTCAGTTCTCCTATCAACCCATCAACCCGGGCGTTGCGTTAAGGCTGTCTGGAGACAATACTTAAACTGCTAAGTGTTGTACAAAATTGCTCGAGGGACTCTGATATTCGTACAGTGAACCCCACTCACATCTGCGTGTGCTGGGACAACGGAATTTCGGATAAGTCGAGCACTCCAGCGGTCAAGTCGTCCGATCGATGCCTCCACGTGGAGCAACGTGGGCGGATAGCTTTTGCTTTTGCTTTAGCTATCTGGCGAAGTAGACGGGCGCAACCCCCTCACCATCAAAGGAGCCGGTGGGGTGCGGTAAGTCTCGAACCGTACCTCTCACAAAATGCTGAGCTGTCTCTTTGATGGTGGGTATCCAGCGGGTAACCGGCGCTATAACCGGTCGTGAGACTAGTGGGTGACAAACCACGAACAAAAGTCCGGCTGCGCAGTGGCGACGTGCGGTTGTATCCTAGCCGAGTATCCTTTGGTTAGCTATATGATGGCGATCCTCAATCCTTGGTCGACCCTGTGCCGAAAGGATGAATGACTGACGAGAAAAGTTCAGTCCCTAGCGGGGTATGTAAAACTTGGGTAGCCAAGATGTTCCAGGGCTCCACTTGGCGATCCCTTCTTTTTCCTTGACGCTTTATGCTATATGGATATTTTCAATCTTTCTACAACCAGTAACTTCGAAGGCTTTACAGAAGAAGACCAATCTATAACTAATCGTCTCCTTAATTTGCTGTCTGAAGACGATCCTCGGATACTAACCACTAATGTTGAAACGAGACTAGCCACCTGGAATGTGAACAGCATATCGTCACCTGACCGTCAACATCTACTTGTACTACTCTACTCTACTCTACTCCCGGCCGAGATCTACAAGGCTGCTGCCCATATCATAGCTCCGAAACTAACTGAACTGTTTGAGTCAGTGTGGCGCAACGAGAAGACACCGAAAAAATGGCAGGAAGCTATTCTGATTCCTGTGTATAAAAAGGGAGATAAGCGCCTGTGCAAAAGTTATCGGGGAATCTCGCTACTTCCAGTTGCCGGCAAGATCTTATCAATTGTCATTTTGGAGAGACTGGCCTCTGAACTGGACTCTACTGCCAGGGAAAATCAGGCAGGCTTCCGTAAAGGTCGTGGAACGATTGATTAGACTTTTGCCCTCCGCCAAATCCTTGAACGTCGCCACCAATACGACCAGCCCACTATTGCTGCTTTTCTTGACTTCTCCGCCGCCTTTGATAGTGTTGATAGAGACACACTGTGGAAGCTTCTAGCTGCCAGCGGCGTTCCAGCTACTTACGTCAGCCTGATTCGGAACATGTACAACGACTCAACAACGAGAGTGCGTGTTTACGGTGAACTAAGCGAGCCGTTTGCTGTAACAACCGGTGTAAGACAGGGAGATGTGCTTTCTCCACTCTTGTTCCTTGTTGTTGTTGTTGTTGTTGTTGTTGTTGTTGCTTCCGGCCACCTGACGATCGTCAATCGGCCCGGACCGCCTCCCGCGGAGGCAGGAGTCGGCCGCAGCCCCAAAGATAGGCAATCACCGCACTGGGGTTTTCCCAAAGGACTTCCAGGGAGGGGTTAGTACCAAGGTGGAGAAGCCGGGGAAGGTCCCCCTGCGGGCACTCTAAGATTGCATGTCTCAGAGAGTCCTCCGTGCCCGGGCAGTGGGAACAGAAGGGGTCATTTCTTGCACCTATCCTGTGCAAGAACCAATTTAGCAGAGGGGAAAACCCTCCGACCCGCAATTGGGATAGGATGGAGCGCTCGGCACGGCCCAGGCCGAGCTCCCTGGAGGGAGTGGACCTGGGGATGGCGGGAAGACCAATTCTGTCTGAGAGGAGACTGGCCTCCCAGGACGCTGAGAGTTCCCTTGAAAGGTGGGATTTTGCAGCACGAAAGTCTATGGGGACAGTTGTTTGGTCGAGAGTGGTTCCAATGTTCGCCAGATAGTCAGCTTTGTCGTTACCCGGAATGTTCGAATGTCCGGGAATCCAGAAGATTTCTAGTCGGCGGGGTTGAGTGGCTAGGATCTGGGCAAGCAGGGACCAAATTCTGCCCTCTTTCGACCCAGTAGCTTTCACCGGGCCAGATTGAAGCTTCCTCACGGCAGATTGCGAGTCTGAGAAGAGCCTGATGACTTGATCACTGGGGGTCGCTACATTGAGGGTCCATTCTAGCGCGAGTTCCAGTGCATGCAGTTCCGCGTCGTAGCTGGACGCAAGTTTGCCAGCTGGGTCCACAATGTTCCTGGTGCGATTTAGGCGTCGGTGTTGGACGAAGACTCCGCTACCTCCAGTGCCTGATACCGCGGATCCGTCGGTATAGACTTCTATGTCAGGAGGGGGCAGAGAGTTCAGGAGACGCAGGGTGGCTGAGCTTCTGTGATCAACAGTATCAGATCTGGAAACAGAGGAAGCCAGATCGTTGCTGATGATTAGGCCGGGAGGTGTGCACCAGGGCGGAAGGGGGCCAACTGGGGCCAACTTCTCCTTTTGGATATTTGAGAGACCCGCAGATTGAGAGAGAACTCGCCCGACTTCTCTCCACGAAGCCTGTGAGGTAAGTCTCTGCCTGACCGGTTCTTGGAAGGAGTCAGCTGTTGGGTTGGAGTCGGGGAGGCATTGGCATCGTTGGTAGGCAGTTGCCGTGAGGAGTTTCGCTCTGGTGGAGAGAGGGACTAAGCCGGCTTCCTTCAGAGTGAGTTCGGCAGGAGATCCGCCTGGGCATCCGGTGATAGCGCGTGCAGCTTCATTTTGGACCACTTGAAGTTTCTGCAGATTGCTAGGTGCCGTTGTGGCCATCCAGGCAGCACCGCAGTACTCCAAAGCTGACGCGATGTAGGCCAGATAAATGAGGCGGAGATCTTCCTTGCTGCAGCCCCATTTCGTTCCAGAGAGTGACCGCAGGATGTTGTTTCGCTTCCGGTACTTGGAAATGAGCTGATCAATGTGGGCTCGGAATGATAGCGTTGGGTCAAACTTTACACCCAGGAATGTTGGATGCTTGTTGACCGGGATGCGCTGACCTCCAAGGGTTAGGTTTGGTTGGAAGTTCTGTTCCTTGTTCCATGTTGTAAAAACAGAGCATTCACATTTCTGAACATTGATCACCATTTTATTATCCGTAGCCCAGGCAGCGATCGCATGCAGAGCAGTCTGGATCTTCGCCTCTGCGTTGGCGATTTTAGCGTCCCTGGCCCAGATGGCTACATCGTCGGCAAAGAGAGAGATCTCCACGCCATCTGGGATGACGCTAGCTAGGGAGTTGATGAAGATCTGAAACAAGGTTGGTGATAAAACGCAGCCTTGGGGGACACCACAGGCGAACCGCCTGAACCGGCTGCTGGCGCCTTCGCATTCAACTTTATACAGTCGATCAGAGAGGAAAGCCCGTGTCCAGTTTACCAGGCAAAGAGGGATACCGGCGTCGATCATGGCCCGAAACAAGCCGTAATGCCAGACCCTGTCGAAGGCTCTAGAAAAATCAATAAGAGCCATGACAGATCTGAGGGGTGGCTTCTTAGAGTTGAATCCGTCACTGATGGATTGCGTGATGCGGAGGACCTGATCCTGGGGGGACCGCAGGGATCGGAAGCCAGCTTGGAAGCGAGAGATCACCTCATTTGATTCCAGGATATATGACAGCCGTTGCTGGAGCAGTCGCTCCATTACCTTGGCTAGGCAGGAGGTGAGCGCTATAGGGCGATAGCTGGCGATTTGGGATGGATCTTTGCCTGGCTTTGGGATAGGTATAATCTTCGCCAGTTTCCAGGATTTTGGACAGCTTGCCTCGCGTAGGGAGCGGTTGCACAGACAGAGAAGGAGAGACTTGGCTTTGGGCGTCAGGTGGCGGAGGCTCACATTTCTGACCCCATCAATGCCCGGAGCAGCAGTGGCTTTAAGGCGTTGTAGGGCTAGCTCCAGTTCTCCAGCGGTGAAGTCAGAGCATGGGCCAGCATCTGCAGATTGGTGGCAGCAACCAGAGTTTAGTTGATTTTTGGTTCCATTTATGAGGGGCCTATCAGTCTTCTCCGTCTTCAGTGCGGCCACTTTAGCGTATTCTCTGATGAAAGCGTCAGCTTTCTTCTGGGGATTGGCCAGGGTCTTTCCGTTTCTGTGCAGGCAGGCGCCCGTAGCGGCTGTCCGGGCTTTGCCACTGATGTTTTTCACTGTGCGCCAGACTTCTGAAGGGTCCGTTCTGGAGTTGAGTTTGGAGACATAGGAAATCCAGTGGTTCCGCTTTGCAGTGGCAATGACCTGCCTTGCGTTTCGGCAGGCAGATCTCCAGTCTTCCAGCCTTGCTGGGTCATTTCGGACTTGGGCAGCAATGGACTCTCTGTGCCTGATAGCTTCCTCCGCCTCTGCGTTCCACCATGGAACAGGCCTTCTGGAGTCGCCCCAGGGGGCGCAGGAGGCCTGGGCTTCGTTTACAGCAGCAACAAAGGCATTTGTGAGGCGGTCGAGACGGATGGTGGTGTCGGGGCAGTATTCTTCAATTTTTTCGTCCAAGACAGTTTCGAACTTCTTCCAGTCCGACTTCGCCAGGCGGATTCGTTTCACTTTCCTAGAAGGTCTAGGACCGGCTGCTGCCACGGAGATCCAAATGGGGTGGTGGTCAGAGTCCTTTGGGGAATTGTCCACAGACCATGACAGGGCACGGATGAGAGATACGTGTATTGCCGACAAGTCCGGCGCGGAGCCATTTCCAGTTATAGGGTTGGTTCTGGTTCTGCTGCCGTCATTGATAGAGATGTAGTTGTTTTGGTCCATCCAGTTTTCCAGTTTTTCACCAATGGAGTCAGGTCTGTTTACAGAGGAGTCCCAGAGGGGACTATGGCCGTTTACATCTCCAAGCACCAGTCCGCCCCGACTGGCAGGCAGTCCGGCAGGGTCGAAGGTTTGTACCCTGGCATCGTTTGGACTGGAGACAATGGGGGGCACATACACATTCGTGATGGTGAGTTCTCTGCCTTCAAAGATTTTGGCTGTTATCAGTTCTGTGGTGACGTCGTTTGAAGGCAGACGAGGGGTGATATGGTGTTGGATTCCGTTCTTAATGAGGGTGGCCACCCCACCGCCAATTTTGCCGCCAGCGGCTTGGCGGTTTCTTCGGACTTGGCGATCGGATCTGTAGACGGTGTACCCACTGACTGAGAAGGTTCTTTCAGGTTGTAGATGGGTCTCCTGGAGAACTGCCACGTCAATATTTCCTGAGTGTAGCATTCTCTCCAGTTCGGCCTTTTTGCTTGTGCTCAGACCATTTGTATTCCATTGGAGAATACGGAGAGGCCTAGGTTGGCCATTGGATTTGCTCGGGTTCTTCCGAGCATTGGCGGTCGACTGGGTGTTGGCAGGACTTGTACGGACGCTACGCGTTGCCGGCTGAGTAAGCAAGGGAGGAAGGCCACTGGCGGTAGATGGGCCGGCAACAGACGGTACGGACGGTACGGGGAGTGCTGGATTATTGGTCAGAGGGTGGGGAGGGGGGAGGGAAGGGGAGCAGGCAGGGCAGAGCCATCCACTAGCGTGCTCTTGCAGTAGCTGACTAACTGACATTTTCAGGCACTTGCGATGGAACCAAGTATCGCAGGCGCCGCAGGACATAGAATAGTCTCTCCGGTCGACTTTCGTGCCGCAGGTGCCGCAGGGATAGGTGACGGGACCTGGACCAGGACCGGGGTTCTCCTCGATATCACCCGCCAGAATTAAAAGCCGGCGCCAGAAGGCGGGATGACCTGGGCCGGCATCAAAAAACCCCACAGGCCCCGGGGACTTCCTCGGGACAACCAGAGGGAGACTGCCTCCTTTGAGGAGGGAAGAGAGAAACGTTGCCGTTTCGCATCCCAGGGCGGGTTTCCAGGGGAATCCACAACCAGGGACGGTCCACCATTCCACCAACTTTGAGGCGACAACATCGGAACAGCACTTGTTCTTGTTCCTTCTCGCAGTAGATCGAGTCATGTCGAAGTGTGTCCAACCAGAAGACGGTGTAAGTATCAGCGAAAACGACTTAGTTGCCGATTTGGAATATGCTGATGACATCGCAATGCTAGCGGCGAATGCAAACGATATGCAGCGATTGATCAACAACGTTGTACTGCATAGCGAACCTATTGGGCAGAAATTAAACTCCGCAAAATGCAAGTACATATCTTCAGTTGCTCTCATCGATGACCTAATGGTTGGGAATGATGTTATTGAAGGAGTAGATGCGTTTCCGTATCTCGGTAGCCAAATTACGGCAGGTTCCCCAACGCCAGAAATTAACTGCAGAACTGGCAAGGCCCTAAGTGTGTTCAATCAGCTTGGCAAATACCTGTGGCGCCGTCGGGAAATTTCAATGCGCACCAAGCTGATGGTCTTTGACAGTATGGTGCTGTCAGTACTGCTTTATGGGCTTGAGACTACTCCCCTTCGTCAAGCTGACATCCGCAAACTGGACGTGTTTGAGAACTGCTGTCTCCGTCGTATTCTGGGCCTATCTCGGGAGGATCCCATAAGCAACGCCGAACTTAGAGAACGTGCTGGGAACAGAACCCCAATGGAATCTCGCTTGCGAACGAACCGCCTGAAATGGCTTGGCCACGTTGCTCGAATGGATGAAAGACGTCTTCCAAAAAGATCATTCTTTGCCGCCATTCCACCAGGTTGGAGGATGAGACGAGGCCGGCCACGCCAAACCTGGGAACAAAATGTTCACAACGACCTGAGCAGTCCTATGGCCTTATACTCCATTGGTCGCTTCGACTGGAACGACACTGTAAAGACCCTAGCAACGGACAGAGCTCAGTGGAAGGAGATCAGCTCTTACGCTAACCAGAGGCCACCGATGTCTTCGTGGCGAAGATGATTTTGACCAAGTACAAGTAAGTACATCAACTGTGTGCAATTTGAATATGAGCGAGTACGAGAGTTTTGCAGACAGTGGAACCAAATTTTCGCAAGTCAGTCAACTTCATGTTTTTATAAAATGAATAAATATGTTGAAATGCAAAAATATGCAATTTTGCAATATAGCCTGGTCGTAAAATGCCTCTGTAAAAATCAGCAATTTTCACAATTTTACTGAAAAAATTTCATTTCTGCGCCAAAAAATCTCTACACTGGCAAAGGATTCTAAGCAACATTGGGTATCGTTTTTGAAATCTCTATACATTTACTGAGCCACCGTTAAATTTGGAATTTTTAGTTTGAACCTCTAGTTTTTTATAATCTGCAGCTAAACAAATCTTAATGACCCTCATTTTTGGTCACCAACAGCGACCGAATTTAGCGACTTTCGGCAGTTCGCTAACTTCACAAAATAATTAAAACTTTTTGAAGACCTGATTCAAAGTTCTAATTCCACAGTGACACAGTATCTGTTTAAGAGTTTTAAAACTATACAAATGTTACCCAGTATCTTACATCTGTTTCGAGTTTTTTGGCGCAGAATTATAATCGACACTTTTTCGATTTCCTATTTCGACACAGCAGACTTCTGCTTGCTTTTGAATTTTTCTCTTAGTGCCACACCGCAGTTGCTTTCGTGATGAGGAGTAGTGCTATATCAAATTTTGCACTGGGTCCCCTTTATGGCACGGAATAATTGCATATCGCAATTACCCGAGGCGTAGGCAAGGCTAAGGTGAATTTTCTCAACAACCGGAGGAGATGAGACTTAAATTTTATATTATTCTATTTTTTATTTTAATTTTAAACAACCTTTGAGCTATCTCTTGTGTGGTCAAATCAGTACAAGCCAAAAACGATTTTGGGGGTTAAAAAACGACCATTTTTGAGGAAATCAGGTTTGTCAAAATTACTGCCAAATCTTACGGAAAATTTTGAATTATTTATACTCAATCGATTTAGTCCTATTGCTTTACTTTCTACTCAATTTATACAATCACATTTTATTAATGCCTATTAGCTGGAGTGCGTTGCTTTAAGCTAGATTTGACTAGAGATTTTTTGCTACGGACTCATCCACCACCGAGGCACTACATGAGGCCTATATGGTGTTGCTCTCCGCAGTCCTTTGAAAGTGGACAAGAAGCGGAGAAGCGAAGACCACGGACAGAAAATGTGATCCCCAAGCCAAGTCGGTGTACGGTTATTGGCCAGCGGCCGCAGTCACACCCAAGGCAAACGACGTTGACTTTCAGCAACACTGAAACCTTGGTAGGCCTACTCGGAAAGCCTGGGGACAAAAAACATTGGCTGCAGAAGCAAGGTTCGAATTGATAGAGCCGACTCTTAAGATAGGAAAGAAGGAAAGTCCACTTGTTTGAACTACAAATTTTAAAGTAATGGTCTTTGAATATGTAATATACCGCTTGGACTTTGATGTACTCAGGAACTCTTAGTCTAACGATACTGGTCAGCTCTTCCAAATCCGAGAGTTGATGTTGGCACGTTTGCTGGCGATGTGCCATACTGACCAACCACGTCGGTTATTGCTCCAACTTTATCACCAAGATAGTCAGATTGCTAATTGTCCGATATTTGGGACTCTTTCTTGATGCAAAGCTCTGCTAGAAAGAGCATATCGCCAAACTGGAGGGCATGGCAGAAAGACCCTGTCGTGGACACTGATCTGAGAGGCCAATTACTTAAATCAAAGAAAAATGATGGTATTAAACATTTGACCCGCGATGGCCAAGTTGCTATCTCCCGCTTGAGAAGCAAGCATTTTATCTTATCTGACTCCTGTTCAAAGATGATTGGCCTAATTTCACAAATTTAGAACTCTGTTATATAATAAAATATATATTATGAACTTATCTTGAATAGAAACCTGTCTTCAGCTAGTACCGGATCACCTTCACGTATTTTAAGTAAATAGAAAAGGATGGTACAGCAGGTAGACTCTACACCCAAGGTCCACATTCCAAATTAATGATAAAATCAAAAATCTCTAAAAACTTAGCTTATTAGCACGCCACTCATCTCTGACTGGAGATTTGGCCGACAAACTTATTTGGCAAAACTGCGATCATTTTATTTTAAACATCAATTTCTCAAAACCTATCCCATGGATTCGCGTAAGCTATGGCAGAAGGAAAAAGAAAAAGACCTGTTGAGCCAAATCCATAAAATTTCCCTCGATCGACATGTCCTTCATGTCATGGCACGGAAAAATTTTGCCCCATTCTATAGTTTTGAAAAATCGATACTCAAAGTTTGATGCTCTATAACACCACATTAAGACCTTACGACAATATTAAAATTTCAATACTACAGCGATTGTACGCCAAATACCGCAAGTGGGATTATATGGGATTGGAAAAAGCCAGTTCGGACAAATGGGATGGGATGGGACGGCGAATTTGAAAATCTGGTGGGATGGGATGGGATGGGATCAGAGAATTCGTCCCATTTGCCAACTCTGCTGGCTGGAACAGCCCTAGTAGAAGCAACTAATTTCATTAGACTCGCAAGTGGTAAAAGTGACAATTCAAATATGTTTGATGTTGATTGCAAGAGTAATTACATTTTCTCGAAAAGTTATTAAACAAAGTGGAAGCGAAAGTTATTAAACAAAGGTCAATAAAGTAGATTACAGTCAAGAATAGATAAAATATGTATGGAGAAATGTGAAACCGAAGAAGGTAGTATAACTTTTCTCAATACCAGACTTATGATAGTCAGCTTACAGTGGGTTGGTTAGTGGGTTTCTCTCCCAATGTGAGTGTTTTCCCGTCACGTTTGGCAATGTGGCAGACTAACGGTGCAGCGAATCAGTCTAATTTTTGCTAAGTGCAAAGAGGAAGACTCGCCATCATTGCGACATTTGCAAAACTTTTCTAGTCCAACCCAGTCAAAGTGAAAGTTACCTCTATCCAAACTTAAGTCTAGTACAAGTCAACGTACAGTCAAATACAGTCAAGTCTAGAACAAAAGTAGGTGTCATTTTCAAAATGTCAAAAAAATGAGCAGGAGTGAAACAAATGACTTGATCTTTGCTTACGTAGGTTGGAAAGAGCCGCTCTTTCTGCTGGTATGTTTTGGAGCTCATAGCTCCGACCTATGACCCAGGAAGCGACTGGGAGTTTCCCTCCAAAAAAGAGGGTGGGCTTGTTTCACCCCATGGCCATACAATTTCTGATAATTTTGGCATATTTTAGCACAAGGATAAAATGCCATGATGGACCATGAAAAATGCAATATAATGGCTGACATTAGATTTTAAGCGGACAGAGGCATACGTGTTAAATATCAGCAACAACTCTCAACGTCCGGGGATGCGGCTTAGTGGTAGAGCGCTCTACTCTTAAGCCAAAGCTCGGTGGTTCGATCCCCGCCCTGGACACTTTTCTTCACATCTTTCAATCCTGATTTCAACCTTTCACATTTGGCGACCGTACCGTGGCCTTACCGCTCTGAGAAGATGAAGTCGTTTAAGATGCCTGGGAATGGTGGAATTGGTCCTTGAGATAATTGGTTTGGTTTATAAATACGGTGGTCCTCGTGATGCTAAGGGTTAATATAATGGTTAATGGTTCTTGTGTGATTTGTTATAAGGGCTCCCGGCTTTGAAGAAGAAAGAAGTGTAATATGGCCTCAGGTTTGGAGGCAGCCGGGAAGCCGCCCTTAGACCACACTGGTGCTTTGATTTGAGGACCCGACCTGCAATTCCTGAAAATTCGAGGCCGAATACCAGCTATCGATTAGCAAGGGGAGTATGTTAAATATCAGCAACAACTCTCAACGTCCGGGGATGTGGCTTAGTGGATTATAGCGTTCTACTCTTAAACCAAAGCACGGCGGTTCGATCCCCGCCCTGGACACTTTTCTTCACATCTTTCAATCCTGATTTCAACCTTTCACATACGTGTACTAGGCTACAGTTTGCCCCCTATGAGCGCACACAACAAGAAGCTGGCGGGACAAAAAATGCAAATTTCGGATTTGGGTGGCAGGTGTACCACCTGTTTGGGTTGGGGTGTAGAAGGTCCAAATTTCGCCAGGGGGACTCCACCAAAATCTGAACTGTGATGGGGAGGAGATGACTCCCCCTAAACTGTACCCAAGTATTTTTAGCTAAAAATGCTCTTTTTTCGATGTTCAAGACATTAAATGTTATAGTTGTAATAGTTTAATGCAAAAACATTTAGTTTAATAGTTTTCGTATGCGAAAACAGAGCTTGAACATTGACAAATTAGCCTAAATTGTAGTTTACAATTGCGTATATTACCTTTTAAAAGTTATAAATAACCATCTTTAGCTGTTTATAGCTGGTTTATATATTGCCATTTTTTAGTTTTTTCAAAAATTTTCAGAAATTTCCAGATATCTTTTCAAAGTTTACTTGGCGGACCCAATTTTAGGGGGGAGGGGTGTCTGAGGTCGGGTAGGCGGGTCCCTATCGATCGGGGGCTCGCCAAAAATGGGGATTCATATTTTTAACAAATTTTGCGAATTTTACGGTTTTTGTGTAAAAACTGTCAAAAATCGCTAAAAATGACTAATTTTAGGTGTTTTTAAACTAAACTAGCGAAACTTTCGTTAAAATTCGGGCAAAGAAGGAAACTTTTTGAAAATTTAGGGTAAAAATGGTTAAATTTGGCAATTTTTTGGGTTGAGGGGGAGGTCGGAATTTATGGGGGGCTTTTATCCTCCCATCGAATGGGAGGAAAGTTGACGAGTGGGGGCCTCCACCCCTACCCCCCAGCAAAAATAAGCCAGCTTTAACTTACAGTGCAATGCAACCACCATGGCTTCACCAATCTTGTCTATCCATGGTATATCCTTCGACAAGACAAGTTTACGCATGAATTCTCGCCTTAATGTGCTGGTATCAGTTGTATCCCTTTGTGCAGTGCTTTTGTGGTGAGTTTTTGAAACGCAATAACTTCGCAATTTTGTGAGTTCTAAAAAGCTTTATATATCGTTTACCGTTTATCTGTACATTCACATGAGCTTACGAAACTGGCAAAATTAACAAAAAAATAGCAGAAACTTTCTGACCAGCTGACATCTAACAGGATGAATACACACCGAAAATTTTTGAACACCGATTTCTCAAAACTGAAGAATCGGCCAAAAGTTCTTTTTGTGCCATGATATGAAGGACATATGGGCCGTGAGATATTTTTTGGCTTTGGCTTAGCAGGTCTTAACGGTCGAGAAAATCGCCCAAATGCACGGTAACACGAAATTTCGCAACTTCGCGATGAGGTTTTTTGCTACTAGATACGTTTTACACGAAACCAAGAAAAACGTCCCTCCGCAGAAGTGCGAATTTTTACTCTGCCAAAAATCTCCGGAATCTGTAAAGTAGTTTTTGAGAAATCGATGATCGAAACAAAATAATAGCAGTTTTGCCAAAATGGCTTTTCGGCCAAATCTCTAGCTTAAAGCAATAAAGTCCGGCTAATAGGTATTTATAAAATGTGCATTTAGACGCTGTATGGATTGAGTCTAAATAAGCCAACTTTGTCTTTAACGTGTGGCAGTAATTTTGAAACGACTGATTTCCTCGAAAATGCCATTTTTTGACCTTCAAAACAGTTTTTTGCTTATACCGACTTAACCACTGGAGATAGCTCAAAGGTTGTAAAAGCAAAAATGTTCATTTTCATGTCCTCTTTCCAGCCATAACAACCAATCCCGTGTCTGATCAACCTACTGGGAGCCCAAGGTCAACCAAAACCTTCTCATCTTTTCGCCTAAAAACACGGGACTGGTCCCAAAATGTTAAATAGCACGAAACTAGATTATTTCCTAAGTTTTAGCTGTTTTCGTAAAGGATTAGAGCCCTATGAGTCAAAAATACCCTAAAGGAAACCAGCACCTTAAGGTGGTAGTACCACTACCGGGATTTCCTACATAATTTTTCCATGGATAAAGTAATCTTGATAAAACATTGGGTAAAGCAAGCCTGGTTGGCAAACTCTTGGTGTCAGAGAGTGCATAATTGGCTAGCTACCAATTGCATGCGATTGCGCAAATAATCAAAATTTTATTTAAGCTTTATATATTCAATTTTACTCCACCGTGTGAAACAGCACAAAAAGTGCTTTAAAATGATCTGCATATCTCTTCTATACGTGGTTTCAATCAAAAGCTACAGATGATTTTACATATGGCTGATTTATGCTGACCGTTTGCACAAGCTATGTAATGTGTAATGAAGTGAGCAAGATCCAAGGCACGATCTGCTCTAAACTCTGATCTCTCCTTTACACGGAAGGTCAGCACGTCTGATCGCAATGAAGCAGACTTAACCACCAGATCTCTGAAAGGTGGTGTTCCAAAATCAGAGATTCTCTGCAGCCAACCTTGGTAGGGGTCTTCGTCGGTGAGTTCGTTTGAGTTTCCAATTGAACAGCAAGAGGGGTCAGCACTTGCTTCCGTGATGATTTCCAGTTGCTACAGCAAGAGGGGTCAGCACTTGCTTCCGTGAATAGCACTGGCTTTGGATGGGTTCCTCACTGGATCTTCGGTTCTTATGATTAGCAGCTGCACGGTAAACGCACCGTATTTGAAGGCTAACGCGCCTTTATTCGCTTGTAATAAGACTAGACGGTAAACGCACCGTAGTTGAAGTGAAGGCAAACGCGCCTTTATTGCTCGTAATAACACTCAGGAGCTAGCACACAGATAATTTAATGAAAGCAGTACAATTATAATTATTACAGTTTGCGTGTTCAAGTCGATAACTACTACAATACCAACAGTTAAAATACAATATAGGGTGATACAGCACAATGTTACTGTACCAGAGTTGCCAGATATTTTCCCCTCTAGGTTACTATTAATATTATTTCGATTCGGAATAATATTACAAACTTTGACTAGGTTATAGGGACAAGGTCGATAATCTCAACGCCTTTTACACCCTTCTACTCTACTAACTCTTTCTAACTCAATTTCCCTATATGCTGTGTGTTACCCTATATGCTCGTGCTTTGTTACTCTTTATACGTCCTCTTACAATAGGACTGTCAAACTGGTTTCACAATAAACTAAATTACTAATTATTAACCTAGGGACGGTCTTTGGGTGAGCCCCCGAAAGTCGGTCACCGCTTTCGCTCCGACACTCAGTTCAGGGATGCTATGTGAGACAGAATTTGAGGAGATCGAAACAGTTGGGGGTTAGGAGAGTCCTTCCTTACTTATCTCTATCTAATGGAAAATTAACACAATTATACAAGGACTGATCTTCTTGTCTTCGTTCGGGACTGGGAAATCGGGTGATTAGTTTCGGGACAGGGGGGAAACGATTTCCAGGGTAACGAAAATGATGTTCAAAAGATTAAGACACATTTTTGAGTATTTTAGAGTTGACTGTTGGACGGTAGGTTTGACAAAAGTTCCGGTTCACCCAATGATCAGGTTTGAAGTGCTCGCTACGCCGTCTCCGCTCTCAATCCAACAACCTTGCCACTGCCGGTCAATGTACCTTTCCGAGGTTCCAAAATATGACTAAATCTCAAGGCTTCCACTGATTATCTGACTAGGACTGACTCCGTCCTCTACTGACTCCACGAGTTACTGCTTCTGAATAGGCTACTGACACAAATATCGCTCAATCGTCCAGATCCGGCAAGACAGCGTAGGCTTATCGTCCGCACCTGAATCAAATGGGTTAAAACCCATTAGTACAAGCAAGAGTACATAATGATAAGAGTGTGACAAGCGTCACACTCTATGCAATGAAGGCAAAAACTATGCGATGTGCGCTAACGGCTTACCCCCCCACAAATTGACCCCCTCTCACACCGCCCCTATATGAGTACATAGTTCCAAACGGGGGTCGCTCACTCGCTTAGTATATTTTGTACATCTATGTGTTAAGCATACACGCTTGCACCCCCTCCCCAAATTGGGCCCCTGTTAATTTTAGCGTGTAATTATGCAAAGCAGTGAGCGACCCCCGTTTGGACCACGTACCCATATAGGGGCGGTGTGAGAGGGGGTCAATTTGTGAGGGGGGTAAGCCGTTAGCGCGCATCGCGTAGTTTTTGCCTTCATTGCATAGAATGTGACGCTTGTCATACTCTTATACATTATGTACTCTTGGTACAAGGTCACGGTGCGGGAATCGAACCCAGCAACTATTACTCGTTCTTTTGCTTTCCTGGCCCAAAATGTGCATTTTGGGCCCTATTTGAACTTGTGAAATGACGAAATGACACAAAACCATTGGTCATTGCCTTTTTGACAAAGTTAACCGTTCGTAGTAATTTCTTGTCACAAAACAGGCCTTCTTGGCCAATTTAGATTACAACTTGTTGATTTCGATTAAACTTGATGTAATTCTTGGTACAGACAAAACGATCCGTAATGCTCTCCCTTCTGGACCCAAATTAGGTCTTAACGAACTTGCAATTGAACGACACACTTCTCAAAAACGTATAAACTTCGCTATTCGCACATTATTTGGAAACCTTGCTTGTTTCCTTCCTTTTCTTGCACAAACCGGGCCGTCTGGCCCACTTTAGATTAATGCAAACAGATTCTGACAGAAGTTCACAGGTTCGCTTGAACCAACTAAAAGAGAACAAAACTTGTATTTCTGGCCTGGTTCTGGCACAATTTCATTGATTTGCAACGGGAAACAGGCTTGTTTCCCGTGGCCCGCTGCTAATCTTAAACATGCACAAAACTTGGTGTTTTTGGATGAATTTCTAATGTTGGAAGATGGTCAGACACTTGTCATTTATTACAGTTAACCTAGCCACTACCTACCTACCTATGTATCTTAAATTACTTAGTGCTAACTTAAGAGTTAATACTGCTGGTTGTTTGACTTAGAATTCTATGGCTAAACAGTTTTCCTACCTGCATTAATAAAATAATTAGTATGCTGCTTTGTGGGTGAGTTTTTGCACATAATTAGTTTTAACTGTTTTCCACCAAAAATGCAAAAACTCACTCACTCACTGTCTCAGCAGCCATTCTACGCAGTCCCTACTTACCGACCTACCGAACTACTTCTACTTCTAAATCTACCTCCCACCTATCCTAGTGCCTAACAGGGGACGTCCGAACCGCTATTCGATCCGGCGCTGGCAACCCCAGCAGCCAGCCGAGTGGAAGTCGCACGTACAACCACCCTTTCACACGAGCACATGTCAGTACTCGTGCAAAATCAGTATAAAAATTATTAAAACTTTGATGAACACGAATTTGGACGAAAGTTACATATCATTGTAGAGCTTGAACAACTGAACATTTTTTACGCTTACAGTACCAAAAATTATTCAGTAGTTAGTGAGAAAAACTTAATTGAAATTAATTCCTGCGCAGATTGCATTCTGCGCAGGCTTAACACTCCAGTGTTAATGTTAATTTACTGGTGTTAATTAGTTAATGAAAAATAATTGGGTTGAAAGTTATATCGTTTTGTAGAGTTTGCAGAGCTGGACATTTTCCTTTTTGAAACAGCTCAAACCGTCCAGGTGTTAGTGAGAAATGCGTGATTAAAGTTTACCTTCACATATACGTGATTTGCACATACAGTGTATTAGCTCAATTACACACGTGCTGGGTTGCCAAGTTGCTTTCATATTTATAGGCGAGCTTGAACTACTTCTAAACATAACCCGTGTAGCTCACTGGCTGAGTACCGGACCCCGCATCCGGAGGTCCTGAGTTCGAATCTCAGCACGGGTCTATTTCTTTTGTTTAGCTTGGATTATTCGTTTGTGTTGCAAAACTGAACATTACAACCGACATGACTTAAGCAATTAAGGCTACAAACTCTAAACTAAAACTATTTTTAACATGACAGTGAGTACCCTTATTCCTAGCTAAAACTACATAAAATAACTTCTTCCTAGCTAACAAAGTAATAATCCGACACAACTAAAATTACTTTCCTGAAGTACAACTAAATAGCCTGTTAGCCCGCTAGTCGGACATGTATTATGAGGTGTTTTATTGTGATACATTTCTCATTATTGCATGCGTTAACTACATTTCTAACCCGGTTAGTTCTGGATTTCACAGTTGCGGCTCATCCGTCCCCTAATCGCAGGGCAACCTACACGGATGACCGGAAATCCGACAGATCTTCAGACCTAATACGGGGTCCCCGTGACCCTAGGCTGCAGAATCTGCCCTAACCGTCAAACAGAACAATATGTCAACAAAACTACACGCTACATTCACTCCGAAACTGGCAATTTCACGTCAAACACACGTCTAGGTTATGAACAAAACAAAGCCCTAATTATTTACAATCCGGGGCCAAATTGCTACTCAATTTGGCCCAGTTCCTGCCTAATATCTGAAGGTTACGCGTTCATTCTGGCATTTCCAAGACCCTTATCAGACAAAGGGAGTTTACATGGTATGCCCTCAATCACACTCACAATCACACAATTTTGATTCAGAATTCACACTCGAGAAAGGGGCTAAACTTGGAACCTCATAATCCATAAGGAATTTACCCAAGAAGCCAATTACGTAAATTTAGGATTCACAGTCACACAGTCATTGTCACAATCACACCAACAATTACACAACAGCTGAATAATACATCACAAATCCTAGAAATCTCCTACCTAAACTATCTACTCTTTGTATGCAGCTTTTGTCATAATTTGGGATTAGCAGGTCTCCGTCTGGAGCTTAAAAAATTTGTAAGTTTGTAGTTTTAAACGTGATTGGAAACTTTGGAACTTTGACAATTTTGTGGAAAGCTTAGACGAGTAATAATTGCTTGGCAATTATTACTAAACAGTCAGTTCCGCTAAGGACAGCTTCATTAAGTTAACTTTGGGGAAGCCGGTCATTCCCCTCAAAAAGACTGAATAGTTAATAATTAAAAAACAGTTTCTGGATTTTGATTCCTATTGTTTTAAGTAGCCGACCTACACAAATTACACTGCACAGTTACAAACAACATTTTTAGCTTCAGCAGCGCCTATCTTTACGAATATGGCCGGCAATTCCTAATTGCCGGCTGTGGGGAGAAACTGTTCCTACTATAACTCAGACTCAACATGAGGTCATAGCCAAGGGACCTCCTAACGCGACTCAAGGGTGGGACCCCACTCAAAATCCCGTCATTACTAAAAGAAACCCCGAAAAACATGAAAAAGGAAAAATGACTGGAGACGAGGGCTCGCTGATTAAAGAGTGAAAACTGGCCACGAGGGCTCGCTGAATAAAATTAAAAATGACTGGCCACGAGGGCTCGCTGATTTAAAATTAAAAATAAAGTACTGGCCACGAGGGCTCGATGAATTAAAATAAAAATGACTGGCCACGAGAGCTCGCTGATTTCTCGATTAGTGGGATTAGCCAAAAAGGGGCTACAATTTGACTGAAATTCAAGGCCCAAAGGCCAAAAAATAAAGGTAAAAATAGGCCGAAAAAGGGCCTTCTAAAACCTATAAAAGGTGCGTTCTTCGTGCGACTGGCCGAGCATAATACGCTCAAATGGCCCTAGATCGTGTTGGTGTTTGCTTCGTGTTCACTCATGTCATCTCCTCTGACCTGTGTGGGCCAGAGGAGGTCCTAACTCGTGGTCCTAAGGGAGGGAGAAGTGCGTTGGGGATTCTCCGGCCAAAACGCTGGCACACCAGGAGACGCACTTAGAGAGGGAGGATACACGGCCGCTCTCGGCCGGAGCTGAAGCAAAGACTGACTGGAAATTTTGAATTTCCAGTGAGCCGACCTCGCGCCTGTTGCCGGTCTCTTTGAAGCGGACGGGATTTCCAGACTCTTCTGGAAATCCCCTTTGTGAACGCAGACCCGACGTGGGCTGTTTGCACGCCTGGCCCACCGGGATGGAGATTTATGGGGGGTCTAGAATTATGACCCCTTTGTGTGATAAATTTCCAGAGCTGGATTTCCAGAAACTTTCCAGACTTTTTGGTTAACACGTAAAGGTAACCAAAGGGGAAAGTTTCTGATAAAAATGTCAATTTCCGTGAAATGAAAAACAAAACAATACGAAATAATGGCCTCTCGGGGCCCATTATAAAAAAGTAAATATTAACTGCTACTGTTACTGTAAAATTTTGTAAATTTTATTTTTATTATTTTTAGGCACTCCCTTATTCGCAGGCCCCTTTCTCTTCCTTTTGGGTACGATTTTCCGGCCGAGAACAAGGGAGGCCGCTTTGTTAATCCCAGCGACAATTGCTCTCCCTCACTAGAGCTGGAAGTCCCTACCGTAAGAAACAGGAGGGCAATTGTTGCGCAAAGTTAGTGCATACAAAGAGCTACCTAATTTTCTAGCTAATTATAACTAAGTATTAATAATCTACGTACAAAACTACCTAAGTTCACTTAGTTTCTCCTTATTTTAATAATTTGGGAGAGAGTTATGCCCCCTCCGAACCTATTTTCACCTCTGAGGTGTGTACTAAGTCTTCCTCTGCAAGGCAAGTCTTTGCTGGGAGAGGGCCAACAGAAGCCCAAGAATGGATAGAAGAATGAATGAAAGCGTGAATGGGCGTAACAACAAGTGTTTGTTACGCCTAGGGTTGTCGCCGGGCCGTGTAGCGGGCTCCGGGCCCTGGGCCGGGCCCGGGCCGGGCCGGCCCGGTTTCGGCCCGGGCCCGGAAAATTGTGAGTTGGGCCAGGCCCGGGCCCGGCCCGGCCCTGGCTGAAAGCCCGGCCCGCTTGATTGGGCTCCGGGCCTAGTAGCGGGCCCTGGGCTCCGGGCCGGGCCTGGGCCGGGCCGCGTATTTAGAATGTGCACCCGGTCTACGCGCATTGGAAAATGCATACTGCCACCGCGCGCTGGCTTAGAAACTGCACCCCTTCTACGCGCATTGGAAAGTGCACACTGCATACGCTCGTTGACTTGGAAAGTGCACCTCATGCACGCGCATTGGGAAATTACTACGCTTGTTGACTTGGAAAGTACATCTTTTTATGCACATTACTCGGATTTCAGAATTTAGGCTACCGTAATCCTAACTAACTACGGAATACCCTAAGTCGTGTCTTACAAATTTATCAAATATTTTTATTCCTGCTGGAGCAGGAATGTATAAAAAGGAAATTACTATGTTCATTGTAGCATGAGTCCCTTCTCTCTTCAGAAACCTTATCTTCAACATAGGGCTAGCTTAAGGCCAGGTTTTTTGTGTGCGATTATGTAAATTAGGTTTTGCAACCACTGTTTAAGCAGTCGCACTGACTTCCTTCGCTGTCAGCAACCTGAAAGGTTGCATATTTTGAACACCAGTGTGGCTTGGGAGCTACACAGAGGTGTAATAGGTAGTTACGTAAGTTTAGGCTTAGGTTTTTAGTATATACTTTAACGACACTGAAAATTGCTATGTATGTCACTTAGAAGATGTACATAATAAGACACGAGCACTGCTTAAACCAGTTTAGAGTGACCAACGACACAAAAATCGATACACTTTAGCCGTGTTCAAATAGTGGAGTAAACGCTGTAGTTGGGTTTATGTATTATATATTGCTGAAAATGGGCAGGCAACAAGCAATGTGCGTAGCAGGGGTGCACTTTCCAAGTCAACGAGCGTAGGCAGTGTGCACTTTCCAATGCGCGTAGAAGGGGTGCAGTTTCTAAGCCAGCGCGCGGTGGCAGTGTGCACTTTCCAATGCGCGTACACCGGGTGCACTTTCTAAATACGCGGCCGGGCCAGGCCCGGGCCCGGGCCCGGCCCGGTCAATTTCTTATCGGAACAACCCTAGTTACGCCCAGTTACAAAGTTTACGTAAGGTCAAAATTAAAGAATTAAAACGTAACTTCACAAAACTATTTTGACCCATATCTTTCGCAATATTGGGAGTTAAAAGACCGGGTTTGGATTTTCAGAACCAGGAAAAAATTGCCTTTCAGATGAGCCTAAGTTATATTTTCACCAAAAATCCTCAAATTTCATTGATTATTACCTAATGAATGCTAATTAGGCATAGCTAGCACATATTAGTGCCCCTGAACCCTATTTCATACACCTTGCTACGAATAATTACATTTTAGTGACCCATCTTCCAACATGTAACCGTGTAAGACGTCTTTTAACCACATTTTCTGTAACAATTCGCAACTTCTTAAGTGCGAAGTTTGATAAACTTTCCTCTTTACCAGTATAAGTTCACTTTAGATGAAATTTTGAACCACTTTCAAACAACAGGAGGCCTGTCAAGGCCTGGGAAGAGTAACGACTCCTCCGTTAGTTGATCAGAGACTATGGTTGGGGCCTATTACTGACCCTGGAGTGGTAACGACCTCTCCGTTATTTGTTAATACCCTGATCAATCCTTGTTAGCTCATTTTCCACTAAGTTCCTATCCTATTCTGGCATTATTTATGCGGACTGCAATGCTATTTTTAACCTTATTTCCTGCACCTATATTCCACTGAGTTCCTATTCTGTTCCTGCGCTGTACATTCGCGTCCTAACATTATTATTAACCTTGTTTCTTAACCACGCTAGAACCTATGTCCCTATTAGTAAGTTTTCGGGCGATTTGAACCGGCTGGCAACTCTGATACTCACAAGATCAAGGAAAACTACAACAATTGCTTGGACGTTCACATACTGCATTCTAAGTTCTGAGCAACCGATTTCAAAAGCAACAAACATTAACAATTCCAATTCAGATCGCGATTCATGGTTTTATAAGTTTCCTTAACTTTTAGAGTTTTAATTCATCCGTAACATTACAAATGTAAGATCATTTTATAAAAAATTAACTCTATTGGGTTTCAGAGGTTGTCATTGTGTTATTTATGTGAATTATTTAACAAAAACCACTATGCAGCTGATTGAAAGCACAGCGAATACCTAAAACTATTAGTTTCGATTCAATTCAATTCCTAAACTAAAGAATTCGCAAATTTTCATTGTTTGCTTTAAAAGCAAACAATGAAAATTTGCGAATTCTTTGTTTTTGATTTTCTCGTCACTGGATCAACGAAACTTCACCAAATTTTCCAGATATGTTTTATGTCTGCATACGCTCAGGCAGATTTCTTTGTTTTTGGAAAAACGCAGTAGTAGGCAAGATATAGAATTTACAATATTTCACAATAAGCCAAAAAATCGAAAATGCACTGTTACGAAAAACTTTAAAAAACGGCATGGGCGTATAAATTAATAAAGCTTGCATTGAAAATTTCAAACAAATTCATAAAGGAATGAAGGAGATATTTAAATTCAAAGCTTTTAATACATTTCCTCTTGTGTCGACAGCAAGCCAGCCCCACAAGGTTGCAGACATGCCCATTTGATGCAAAACATGCTAAAGAACAAATGGCCAAATTTCAAGGTCGATTGATTAAGTTTTTAGTTCACAGTAACTGTTCAAAGTCCACCCCGGTAGTGGTACTACCGACTACCACCTTAAGGTGCTGGTATCGTTTTGTGCAGTGCTTTTGTGCGTATTTTTTG
Source organism: Trissonchulus latispiculum (assembly GCA_030248195.1). NCBI lineage: Eukaryota > Metazoa > Nematoda > Enoplea > Enoplida > Ironidae > Trissonchulus > Trissonchulus latispiculum. The sequence goes on from JASAND010008405.1 coordinate 56,344, forward strand.
AAACGCCATAACTTTCGCAATTTTGTGAGTTAGAAAGAGCTTTATACATCATTTTAAAGCTTATAATCTGCAGATTCTCGTGAGAGTAGGAAACTAGTAAAAATCCGGAAATAATAGCTAAAATTTTCTGACATACTGACATCTGACAGGCTGAATATAGACCAAAAATTTTTGAACATGGATTTCTCAAAACTGTAGAATCGGCCAAAAATTTTTCTTGTGCTGTCCTATAAAGGACATGTGGGCCGAGGGACATTTTTTTGGATTTGGCTCAGCAGGTCTTAACGGTAAAGAAAATCCATTAAATGTGCGGTGACACAAAATTTCACAACTTTGCATTGAGTTTTCTCGCAACTGGAGATGTTGTAGCTCAAACCAAGAAAAATGTCCCTCCGCAATAGTGCGAATTCTCATTCTGCCAATAATCACGCGAATCCATTGGGTAATCTTTGAGAAATCGATGTTCAAAACAAAATAATCGCAGTTTTGCCAAAATGGTTTTTCGGCCAAATCTCTAGTTTAGAGCAACAAACTCCGGCTAATAGGCATTTATAAAATGTACAATGAGACTGTATATCGATCGAGTATAAATAAACCAAAATTGTCCGTACGATTTGGCAGTAATTTTGAAAAAACTGATTTTCTCGAAAACGGCCATTTTTGGACCCCAAAAATCGTTTTTTGCTTATACTGACTTAACCACTGGAGATAGCTCAAAAGTTGTAAAAGCAAAAATGTTCATTTTTGTGCCCTCTTTCCAGCCATATCAGCCAATCTGGTGTCTCGACTATGTGCTGAGAGAATAATGGCAAAAACCAAAAATTTCTTATCTTTGCACCTAAAAATGCGGGACTGGTCCCAGAATGTTAAAGAGCACCGAAATAGTATATTTGGAAAGTTTCATCCACTTTCATAAAGAATTAAAGCCTATAGGGTCAAATTTACACAAAGCGATACCAGCACCTTAAGGAGACGCTTCCATTACCCGGAAAATGGCTATTAAAAATTAACCCCTGGATGGATTTGGCTGAAACATGGTAGAAATGTCTACCGGGGTGCCCTGAATCTTTTATATCATACTTAGGCGTGACAATTGAGGGCACACTTTAACAAGGGGGGTATGGGGGGGGGGTACGGGGTACGCTAATCTGTGTAACTGGAATACGCATTCGGAAATGTGTAGCGTAAATACGCAAACGATTAGAAAGTGTGTGCTTGGAATACGCGGCTTACTTTTAGTATTCCCTTATGTGCTATTATATGTTGCATATGAATACGTTACAAACACGCTAGAGACATACATAGAAAATATAACTGTAAGTCATATAACTGTATTGATAGTCTTTATGGAAAAAGATTTAAAAACTGTTTTGACGTAATCTAAGGTGTTAACCAGTTCCTAAATTCTAGTCCAAAGAAGGAAACGCGTTTAATTATAGATGTGCCCTTGGAACGAATCCTCGACTTGGGTAATTAACTAAAGTTAGATAGTTTCACGAATTTTAAGTTTAATTATTTAAATTAGTGGTTCTAAAAATACAAAGGTGGTGGAATCAAGTTAACCAAAGTCTCTCTCCCAGTTTCGATTGAAGGGGATAGTTTAGTTATACTAACTTTCACGGAACGTAACCGATTTTGCCTGATTTTGTATGAATGCATTCGAACACATTTCAAATAACAAATCAAAACATAATTCAATAATATTTGAGCGATTTTCATATTTTAAATTTTTGTTTTTTCAAGGGCCCCTATAATTTAAACCCCTGGAAAACACAAAAATTAAAAATATGAAAAACGTTCAAATCTTATTACCCCCTTGATCAAAAGTACATAATAGCTAAGAGTATGACGCTCGTTTAGTTATTATGTACTCTTGCTTAGATTTGTTATTTTGAAATGTGCTCGAATGTATTGATGCTAAATTAAGCAAAATTGAATACGTTCTATAAAAATTAGCATCAGCACAACCGAGGCGGTGTGAGAGACTTTGGTTAAATTGATTCCACTACCTCAGCATGTTTAGGACTGGTGATTCGATTAAACTAAATTTGAAATTCAATAAACTATTCAACTTTAGTTAATTACCCAAGTCGAGGATTCGTGCTAAGACATAATTTCGAAAATTTAGAGGTTGGGGTCTGGCAAATTTAGGTGGGTGGGGAGTGGGCTGTGGGGTCTGGGATTTAATTTAGCCATAGGTGTAAGCATAGGTGTAATTTGGGGGAGGGGGTTGGGGGGAGGAGGTAACCCCCCAATATTAATTTTTGCAAACCCCCCCCCCCCAGAAATTTTTGCGAAAAATGGCAAATTTTGGGCATTTTTAGGGTAAATTTTGCAAAATTTTTCAAAAGTTCAAATTTGTGGCTTAACGTGTTTATTATCGCGAAATACACGTTTATAACGGTTTTATGGACTTCTAAACTTGTACTGTTTTATTTACGGACTCAGAAACATGTTGGCGAGTCAAGTTTTCGAGTTTAAAAACTGTCTAATGTCAATATTACTTGTCTTTCGTGTTTTTCGGCATTAGCAATGGCTGAAAATGCGATTTTTGGCATAAAAATTGAAAAATTTTTTTGGGGAAGGTTTGGGGGGGGGGGGGTCGTGGGGGGTTAGGTTTTTTTTTTTTTTGAGGGGTCCCCCAAAATTTCGAGGAGGGCCCCCATAGGTGTAGATTGGGGGGTTGGGGGTAGCAAGCCTTTCAACCCTCCCCCAAAACTTTTGGGGGGACGTCCCCCCCCCCCCCCCCCCAACTGGGGGGGGGGGGTAATAAGGCGCGAAAATGGCCAAAAATTGGTATTTTAAGGGTAAATTTTTAAAAAATTTTCAAAAATGTCAAATTTTTGGCTTAAACTGTTTATTATTATGAAATGCGATTTGTAACTGAATTATGGATCTTATGATAATATTGATACTATTTTTGGACTTGGAAACATGTTGGCAACCAAGTTATTGAGTTTAAAACCATAGATGTGTTAGGGGGTGGGGGGGGGACCCCCCCGTAAATGTGACAAATTTTCGCGACCCCCAGATTTTCAGACTTTAGCTAGGCCCCCCGATTTTTGGCCAAAAAGTGGCCAAAAATGGCAAAAAAATCGAAAGGCTTAGGGGTTTTTTGGAAATTTGGCGGACCCCCCCCACCCTCCTCGGAACCCCCCCCCCCCCCCAATTTTTGCCCAGCCACACCTATGTTTAAAACCACTGTCTAATGTTAAAATTACCTTTATGGTTCGATGTTTTTTATCATTAGAAACGGCTGAAAATGCGACTTTTGGCATAAAAAATGAAAAATTTTTTTGGGGGAGGGATGGCGGGTCCTGGGGGGGGGGGGGGTTGGGGGGGGGTCGTTTTGGGGGCCCCCCCCCCCGAAAATGTTGGGGGGGGGGGGCCTCCCCCACCCCAAATCTCCGTTACACCTATGGGGGCCCCCCCACCCCAAATCCCCGTTATATACACCTATGGTGTAAGGCGGGGGGGCAGCCATTTTTCTCAACCCTTTTCCCCCCATAGGTGTAACCGAGGGATTTTTTGGGTTGGGGACTTTTTTTTAGAAACACCCAAGATCCCCCAAGCCTTCCCCAAACATTTTTTCTGTTTTTTATTTTTTCAAAAATGCCATTTTCAGCCATTGCTAACGCCAAAAAACATTCAACTATGAAGTAATTTTGACATTAGACGGGGAGACTTTAATCTCAAAAACTTGATTGGCAACATGTTTCCAACTCTAAAATAAGGTCAATATTGAGCCAGAAAGTCCATACTCACCGTTACAAAACGTATTTCTCGCAATAATAAACACTTTAAGCCACAAATTTGAACTTTTTTGAACAGTTTTTGCAGAATTACTTGAAAATGCCGGTTTGCTGTTTTTCGGTGAAATTCTGTAAAACTGTTCAAAAATTCCAATTATTAAAATGTTGTCTTAAAATAATTTATGCTTGAACATGGACTTTCTGTTTAAAATGTTGTTCTGGTGATGTTGCCAATCAATTTTTGAGATAGCATTTTGTCATCGTCAAATTACCTCATGTTGATGTTTTGTTAACTAATGACAATACATTTTGACTCATGAAAAATCTTGAGGTTGGTCTGAGAGTTAAAGTTTATTCGTCTGATTTTCAATTTGGACATGTTCTCTCCCTCTCAGGTGTACCAATTTTGAGATCTAGAGCTCTTGGCACAATCCCAACATTGGGATATTTTCCCCAAAAACACCACCATTTTTGCCAATTTGCCGCATTTTCGGCAAGACTGTCCCAATACATAAAGCTGTACAACGTGGTTTGCCGCCAAATTGTGGCTGAGCAAAAAATTTGGGGAAATTCCAGCGGAAAATTTTCGATTTTTGCATTTTTGGAAGCACTTTTTTGGCCAAAATTCTGAAAAATTTAAGCTTAATTTTTCCGATTTACCTAACACATCTATGTTTTAAGCTCAACAACTTGAAAAAACCTTCAAATTTGCCGTCCATAATTCAGTTACAAACCGTATTTCACTTCAGCAATAGGCAAAAATTTGGACATTTTTGAAAATTTTTAAGCCCTAGAATTGCAATTGCCGACACCTCCGGCACCCACCCCAGTTGGAATGGTTGGCGGAGCACCACCTTTCAGAAGTTCTCGATGACCTTCCCCAAAAATTTTCAATTTGCCGGAAATCACAAAACCGGTAAAAAAAATACGCTTCAAGTAGTGTTTTCAAACTCGAAAATGACTGTAGAACAAGATCGTATGTTGCATCTTTTCGATATTTCTGCAGAAATTTTGAAATTGTTTTTGAAAATTTGCAAAAATGCCAAATTTGATATGAGTGGCGGAGTCCAAATTACACCCTATGCTTGCACCTGTGGCATTCAAAATCCCAGACCCATTTTTGGCCCACTTTACCACCTAAATTTGCCAACACTCTAAATTTTCGAAATTATGTCTTAGCACGAATCCTCGACTTGGGTAATTAACTAAAGTTGAATAGTTTATTAATTTCAAATATTGTGGAATCAATTTAACCAAAGTCTCTCACACCGCCTCCGAGTAGCTGATACAGTATTCAATTTTGTATATTGCCATCAATACGCATTCGGCACATTTCAAAATAACAAAAAATCTAAACGAAAAGAGGCTACGTAACTAAACGGTAATTTATATAACCGTAAATAGATTTGAACGTTTTTCATATTTTTATTTTTGTGTTTCCGAGGGTTTAAAATTTATAAACAAATTTAAACAATCGCTCAATTGTTATTTGAAAAATGATTTGCCGTAACCAGCTCAGTCGAACGGGAAGAGATTTTGGTGTACTAAATTTTTAGAACCGCGAATAATTAGGCACCAAGAGCTAGATGATACCTTGGTATTTCTGAATTTTTAAATCTTTTCCTATCATTTTGATTCTGTCAATTGATGTATATTTCTCTTGTGCATGCGCACATGTGCCTGCTGTTCCGCGCGCCTGTTCCGTGTGTATCACACTAATAGGTACTTCGAGCACCCCGTATTCATGTTTCGGCCAAATCCATCCGGAAATTGGCTAACCGTACTGTTATTCTGAATTGCTGATATACTTTGAAATGTGGAAATTGCATTTTCAATACCTATTTCGGTGTAAAAAATCCTTGGGTACATTTTGCCAATTGATTGGCGTAAAAACATTTTTGGTCAAATTTGAAACTGCCAATCTTGTCGATCTAAATGCCTATTGCCGGTTTGTCGAGACGACAGTATTTTGAACGTTTTGTCGATTTAAAGATACAATGAGATGCGGGAATTCGATGATTTTGTGCGACCACAACATTTTGTGTCACCATATCTATTTGCCGTTAAATGCTCTAGAACACGTGGCCGATTCTACAACGAGAATCCATGTTCAAAAAATTTTGATTAGATGTCGAGATGGTAGTTTTCCTACTCTCACCCCACTTTGAATTACAAGCTTGTGATGGTATAAAAGCAACTCACAAGTACAAAACTGCACTTTTAAGCACTGCAAACCGGCAAGATTGACGGTAGGCACCACTACCGGCAATTTTTATTGACAAAAACTTAATCAATCGACTTGTATGATTTTGTAAAAATGTTAAAATGTGTGAGTTGCCGAAATGTATTAAAAACTTTGGTTAAATATGCATTCCTTGTAATTTGTTTGAGAAATTTGCGCTTCTAATGTACCCTTATATATAAGCCTTTGAGCATTTTATTTTCTTTACACACGTTTACCATAATATATGACTGCTTATATCTGAAAGAACTGGTGGCTTGAAAATCAGAAACAAGGAAACAAACGAGACTAGGCATTTGTATTTCAATCAGCTTTTGCATAATGAGCAAATGCAATGACAACATAACAATAAGCCAGACATAAAATGATCTTACATTTGCCAGTGAGTAAAACTCACAAAAGCCAAGGAAACTTACAAACATGAGCTGATGCTGTCTGACATACTGAGCATTCAAGCAATGACAGCATGGACACTTTCTGATGGGACAGCAAGCAGACACAGCAAGACAGAGTAGCATGAGAGCAAAAGCAAGGTGCTGTTGGGACACAAGAGAACTCAGTGTAGGTACCAGGGAAATGCCGCATCCCAAACCAGAATGGGCGAGAAACCAGCGAGGTCATTGCAACCAGTATGATCTCTTCCCAGGCTGTTTGTTTGTGATTCATCTAAACACTGTGCTCCTGCTGTCAGATTAAAAGGCATTTACAGTGTGGAAGATGGTACAAAATAATAGTGATAATGAGAATAGATGCCAGCAAAAGTGCTATTCATTAGGTATCAATGAGCGAGATTTTTGTGAAAAGTAACAGGCATCTAGTGAGGGGGAAAATCAAACCTGTATACAGTATGAGGGTTAAAAATGATGAGAACACTGAAGGATAAACGACCGGAAACTGTTGAGCACATTGAAGCACACTATTGGGTACACATACATGATACACCAACTCGAAAGTTGCCGATTTTGGGTGATAAGTTGTCACTCTAAACTGGTTTAAGCACGGCACCATTACAGTACTGTCTTTTTAATTACCAACTGCCATAGCAATTCCAGTGTCATTAAAAATGCCACTATTACACCTACTGTGTGCTGAAATTCCCACTGTTCAAATATGCAACCTGAGACGCTGAAATCAGTGCATTTGGTTGCAAGTGACACTATGGCACCGCCTGACACTGCTGTAAAGATTTCTGAAGAGAGAAA
>JASAND010008406.1:0-14576 GCA_030248195.1 Trissonchulus latispiculum
AAGTTTCCGTAAATGTAAATATTAGCTCTTAATTCCTTACCGTTAATTAGTTACGCCTAATTAAGCATTTTGAAAACACGCAATGTACCTTTTTGGCTCATATTATGGGGCGCTCTCCGAGCTGTCCCATGATAATAGAGTTTTGTAATGCATGAATACGTCATAATGGTTGAATCTTTCTCTGTTCCGAAGCATACATCATTATATTTTGCTGTGATTAAAAGGCAAAATTAGCCATTTACAGTGAACCGATTTGTATTACATAATATGCACTAAAGATCAAACATAATATTTATATTTATGATCAGCAAGCATAACCGCTACGATTCAGGAGTACACTTTTTCCTACCCGAGTAGTGGAGGTATATACTGACGGCTGAGAAGGGAACTGTCTCGTGGTTATTTATTCCGGGTCCGGGGTTTGTTCCAGTCTATCCCGTAAATGGGGTCGCCAGAAGTTGGCGCCTATTATAATATGCAATAATAGTAGCGTAGTTTCTTGGCAGTTTTAGCCTGTTGGTTTCCAGATTTTTTCAGTCATACCTACTTTTGCAAAGTTCACGTCACGTGTCTACGGCTAGGCGGGTCTTCAGAGCCACGTTTGACCAGTTGCTCGGGCTAGCCTGTCTGCGCCTAGCCCACGGAGGGAAATCGCGTAGCTTCTGCACGGACAAGTAAAGGCCGTGGTAAACTCTCCTGTTGGGGTTAAACCTTACCCTTTTTACCTCCCCTAATCTGTGCGACCCCTTTCTGTAGTACATAACTACGATTGTTTAATTAGCCTGTATCCAGCCCAGCGGATTTTGCCACGTTGAGGCAGACGGGGGGGGGGTTGTCCGGCTGAGCTGAGGTCTTGATTGGCAGTGACGGTGAAAGCACTGATTTGCTCTACCTACTTTACTGGGGGTTTTTAGGCAAAAATAAGTGGGGGGAGGTCCAAAAGTGGGGGAATAAAATGAGCTAAAAATACCAAAAATACAGTATAAAAAGCCTGTTTCTACATATATACTGCTATAACTAAGCTCAAAAGTGCTATTAAGTTTTGGCACCAAAATCGACGATGTTTGACCAAAAATTTCGGGCGAAGCCGGAAAATGTTTTAGAATTTTGACCAAAAATCCTAAAAATTTGGCAGTTTCTAGGCACCTTGGCTTAGGGTAAGTGGGGGAAGCCCAAAAAGTGGGGGGAACCCAAAAATTGGGGGGCGCCCCCACCCCACCCAGTAGAAAAACCCCAGCTTTACTTTAGATAAGTTTTAAGAAATCTGGTAAAAGCAAACTAATACGAATATAATTTAGTAGGTTCCATTCGTTCGACTAGCTTCGTATAGTTTTATCTTTTGCAGCAGGAATAAGGCAAACCTGAAACATTCACTAGAGTATTATTTTGTAATCTTATGATTATTGTAGTCATGTAATTTTAGTTTATATTACCCGCTCTGCAACATAGTGTATATAGGAGTTTTTAATCCACCTCTTATTCTGTATATATTGCACGGAGTTTTTAAAATATCTTTGAGACAAAGTTTATTCTCTCCAGAAAACAAGTGACACAGGTTTTTATAAATAGATATGGCTTATAAAGTTAGCTTACATCTATACAGATCTAGACAGGTGTTTTCGCAAAATTGCTGCAGCAGTAAACTGTGTAGTAACTGACTGATTCGATAGCAAGAATAGCTTTTGTAAACCTTTTTTCGTTCAAGGATCATAGTTAGTGGTGTTCTTAGAGCCATAAGGACAGTTTTTCAAGAAACTCGCTGACTGGTATTGTTTAACTGTCCTTTTTTTGTTGCCAACTATCAAGTGTCCCACTCATAGTATCCCCCATTCCTTGCGTCTCAGAAATTCCGCATGGGAATATCCCAGACCCCTGCCTGTCTAGATTGTGGGCATACATAGGAAGACGACGACGACGACGCCATCTCGGAACCAGGCCAAGGCTTGACATTCTTTCCAAGGGTCCTCCAAGGGTACTGGCTTTTCTCCGGGATGTGGGCCGGCTCTAGCCGTCCCAGCCACATTGGATTTCCAGGATTGGCCCAGGAACAGGAAGAAGAAAAAGAAGAAGTGTCCCACTCTTTTGATGACCGAGAGCATTGGAGCTATTGGGCTAACTGACAGTAGTGTTTGAGGATGACAGCCGAAAGCAAAACAGTATATACCTCGCAGAGCCTAGAGTATCTAGTGCTTCCGTAAAGTGCGCAAGATGCGCTTGTTTGGTCCGTCCATATCAGCAAACGTTACAGCACCTAAGTTAGACAGTTGACTTATATTACTGGCACTTACCAATGTCCCCCGCCCCGCCTTACCAGATGCTTAACCCACATCTCACTTTCTCACCTGTACTTGCGCTATGGCCCTTCCCGTTTTTATCTTCAGTCATGAATCAATCGAATACCGCCTGTCCTTAAATAGTGCTGCTGTACGGGTGGACCTCTTCTATTCCCCTATTCCGGGCTCCCCTTTGTGGTCTGCCTTCCAAAGGCGTGTGCTGTGCGCGGAGATGGAGTCTTCCCCATATGGATTTGCTCTGCCGACCTCCAAGAAAAAAAGGAGATAACAGTCACGCTTTCCTTGACTTACTTCTAGGCCAAAATTTACGAGGGGTCTGGGTTTTCTTTAGTGGGGGGGGGGGTGGTGGGGGCGCGTTCCCTTCCCACTCGACCCCTTCCCCCCACTCGTCCCCCCCACTCATTATAGGGTTCCCAGAAAATGCCAAATGTTAAGGATTTTTGGTCATAATTTTCAAAAATTTCCCGGCTTCGCCGCAATTTTTTGGTCAAAAATGGTCTATTTTGGTACTCAAACTTGATTTTTGAGCACTTTTAAGCATAGTTATAGCGGTATATGTAGAAAACAGGCTATTTTTACTGCATTTTTAGGTCACTTTGGATCCCCCCCCCCTTTTGGCCTTCCCCCCCAATTTTTTTTTGCCTAGAGAAAACCCAGGGGTGATATGGGAGGGGCTCGATGAAGCCTCCACCCACCCAAATCCCATGTCTCTTTTCAACTCATTTTTTCGTCTTTGTAATTGCCTTCACATTTTGCTTTTTAGGCCCATCAACTTCAGTTATCCACTGTTCCATATTTGCAACCGGATTCCCAACTTCGTTCAGGCTCGTCAGCTGGAATTGGTCCGAAAACAGGTCTTTTCCCGATGCGAGGTGCCTGCTGGAAATGTGGAAAGTGGTGAATCTATCGATGTGCCGATGGTGGAGCGACATGATCATGAGTATCGGCAGAAAAACCCCTCAACTGGTCGGCTTCATCCGAATGTGCCGGTCTCCCTACCGTCACTGCTTTCTGTTCCAGTTCCTGTTCCTGTTCCAGTTGTTTCGTCATTTGGTTCTGCCGAAAGAGTTTTGGCTAGAAGAGTCAGAGCGAATCCAAAACGTGCGAGGCCCAAGACGGCTCAGTGTTACCAGAAACCGACCCCATCTACCGAGAATTCGCAAGGGCGTGACGCCAAAGGAACGGATGAACAACAACGGCCCAAAAAGAAACCAGCAGAGACTGCTGAGGACAGACCGTTACCTTCGTGGTCAAATCCGTTGGCACCATCTAGACGAACGGAACAGACGCAACCGAAACCAGTGTGGGCCCACCACCTGAGCCAAGAATATATGCCACCACTACCACCACCGAAACCAGCGAGTAAGAAAAAGGGCCCGCTAGAAGGACGAAAGGGTGCGACACCCGCGGAATACTATCTGACGCAGGAGCAGCCGTCCACGTCAGCTCAGGCCTTGCAGAGGGACCAGAGAGCCCGGCTTGGAATTTCGGAAGCGGAACTCCCGTTGTCCGAGGAAGAGAGGAGGCTGCAAATTCTAGTGGACTATTTTCCACATATAACCGACCCGAGGCAGCTTCTCGGTATGGATCCTATGGAACTAGAAGCAGCTCGAATTGCCTGTGGTCTGGTTTCGGGTCCAGCAGCAGCCGTGACGGCGCCGCCGGGGCTCTCACTTGTGACTACACCACCTGGACTTCAACGCTCCCATCAAAGGATTACATCTCCGGAATCCCAGTCTAGTACGGGACTGCAGCCGCCACCTGTGACAGTGGGACCAATAACGCTTCCGTTACCATCGAGACCTACGAATGCGGAATTGCAAGCGGTTGGGCTTACCCCAGCCGTTTATGATTCTCTGCCACCCCAGTTGTGGCCAATGTTCAATCACTTTGCCCGGACGTTGGGTTATTTGGCAGGCCGTATCGGGCCTTCTCAGCATACTTTTAATCCTGCGGTGATGACCTTTACGGCACCACAACCTAATCCTCAGGCATCGGGCCCGCATGACAGGCTTTTGGTACCGCCTTATGCAACCGTTATGGATGCACGGCATGCAAGTGAGGCCCGTAGAGCCGGGTCAACCCAAGTTCGTCAGTTTATCGTGGCGCCTATGCTTGATCGGGCAGCTGCCGACTTTGATCCTACCTCGTATTTGAATGCCATCCAGCAGGGACTGCCGGTGCACTGGCAAATTCAGGAAGCGTTTAGCCCAAATTTACCGTGGTTTCGGCAAGTAATGCTGTGGCGTGACGTTAACGAGGTGGTACACATGTCCCCATTGCACCTAGTGGCTACGATTAATCCTCTCGTGCCTGGCGATGAGTATTTCAGTCAGGTTACTATGCCTTTGACGTTGGCTCCGGATGTCCAGCAGAAGGCTGAAACAGTTCGTGACGAACTTGATATGATGGTGCTGCCACCAGGACCGACACTACATCAGAGAGACCATTTGTACCGTGGATCCCGTGCATCGGGTATACCTATACCCTCGTCGGCGACAGAGTCTACACCTGGTATGGCTCCGGCAGCAACAACTATGCTTGCACCACAGATCCCACCTCAGCGAATGTTCCGCCCAGTACCTTCTCAGGGCACTGTCTATGCGATACCGGTGGCCGTGACGACCCCGGGACATCTAACACGGTTTGGAGGTCCACCTACTGGGCCACAACCACCCGTTCAGCATGAGCAGCGGGCTAGCTCGGTGTCGTCACGAGCTTCGACTACGGCAGGACCCCCACCAAGGAAGGGGGCTCTGGATAGTGAAGGTGCTGCAGTCGTGGAAGACGATTATGGCACATCAGCCTCGACCGCAGCGCGTTACGGTCGTCGGGATAGATCTGATTTACGTAGTTCTGATTATCGCACCTGTCGTGACGATTTGGGACATGATTCAAGATCTAGAGACAGAAAGAAACGAGACTCGCCGGAGCGGGGAGTACCGACTACCTACCGCGAGTGGCGGCCGTTACGGTCCGCACAAGATTCTCGTGGGCCTCAACGTAGAGAGCGTGGACGGCCCTATAGTGCGGCACCTGCGACAGGAAAGTCTGTATTTTCACCCCAGACAAGGATGTCGCAGGGACCACAGGTATCGAGTACGCCTAGAGGCGCGTCATCGAGTACCCGTACGGATACATATCACCGAAAACCGGCTACTGCACCACTAGAATATCAACGTCGTGACGACTATCAACAGGGATACTATCTATCCAGGTCATGTAGCCGTCGGCGCCAGGCGCAGGTCTACCCGGATGCCCCTCAACGGAAGAGGAAGATGCATCAGCCGCCATTAGGAGTCCCGTCCACCATTACGGACGTCCGAGAAAGGCAGGATAGGCGTAACGCCAATAACTTTCCATCTTTCCGTGAGATCCTGCATGAACAATATATTATTGCGAAACATCAGCAGTATGGCCAAGGAAAGCTACGGGATAACGATCAGCCGATTTACCCACCTTTTGATCCTCAACAACCATATCCGGACCAAGTGGCTCATCTTGGTATACCGGATCCTGCGGTTTACTGGCAGGATTTTTGGGGTGAATTGAAAGGCAAACAGTTGCCTACGGCAGTTGGCGTGGATCATCCGCATCCAACTCTGCAGGCGTTGCGCAGTGCAGTATTGCGCTGGTTTCCGGACCAGAGTCAGTCACCTATATATATGACGGCGGAAATTATGACTCAAATCAAGCAAATTATGGAACAAGACCATCCGGCGTTACGCCCTTATTTTCAAACTCATGAAGATGACCCCGCGCAGGGTCAAGGTGTCATGGTCAGTTGGACCTTTAAGGCAATTGACAGATGCATTCTGGGGGACCCAGAACCGGAGGTCAAAATCTTTTCCATCGCTTCAACGGCTGCTTGGGCGCATGCTGACTTACTGAAACAGTGTGTCCCGGAAATGACGCCTTATAAACATTTCTTTACACGTCCCAGTTCGAGAGCCTTTCGTGACGTTTGGTGTGCAGCTACGCAGGTGATTGATAGGATGCAGGCAATCCGGTCTGCCTACTGGTATTGGTACCAACCACCAGTGGATGGAATGCATATCTTCCCTCCGCGGGAATTTTTGGTCCCCTATTTCGGCGAAAACTGCCAGAACTCCTATATGCACCCCGTTGACGGGGGCATAAGTGTGCCACAGGTGCCGAATATTTTATTCCCTATGCCGGAATATGTCTATCAGTATAGAAAAGCAGATTTTGCCTGTGACGGGGAAACTCTGGACTATATTACGGACGATTTTAGTAGACCTGGCACACAGATCAAAGTTGGAGTGCATAACCGTTTGGAGAAGGAGCCTCAGCGTTTCTTTGTGGAAACCTGGAAGGGAGGCTATCAAGTGCGAACTATGGCCCGTTTGCATTGGCAGACGTTCTACCTGTCGGCTTCTCTGCAGAACTATATGTTACGACATCCGGCGGCCTTATATGGTGAAGCCTCAGGCGAGACGTTTTGGGGGTTCAAACCAGCTATTCCAGACACATTCCCGATACGGGGTGTCGAAGATATGGGCGGCGAACAGTTCGACCCATGGTTCCAACGCGAAAATTGGTTCAACGGTACGTCGCTTCATGGGTCTTATTGGACTGAGATTATGCTCTGGTTTACCCAGGGCGGCCCACAAGATTTTTACGACGACTGGGAGGCTAGAACACCATTGTCTGCAGTGGAATACGATGCCTTTGTCAGAGTCATCCGTAAACGGATTGACCATGCTATGGAGGCTTGGGCGAAAGGTGACCTGGCGCCGCCATTCTTCGGAATCGATAACCCTCCCCCGGCTCTGCGAGCGGCATCGTTGCGACTGCCAACGAATCGAACTGGTGAATTTATCGCAGGATTGGCACCTCCTGGCCAGGAGCATAACATCTATTTCCCCTGCATTGGAGTCACCTATTTTGATCCTGCTACTCCGCATCGCTCCTATTCCCGTCTATCCATCGATCGTAACAGCCCTGTCTGGGACATGTTCTGAGCTTCGGGGTTCAGATTAGGTAATACCGGTGACCGGTTTATCTTATGTAAATAATGTTAATAACCGTGACGGTTGTTTTCTGTTATGTTCCCAGACCTTACCCTTTCCATCAATAACGGCGGATGTACATCAAGTTCGGTGGACGTTTTCACCATTCTCATTTTCCATTCTCAGGTTCCTGTCATTCTACCCAAGCATTCCACCTTTGACTTTTTACCCACCATAGACGTTACACTATATTGGACTTTATATTAATTGGATTATCTCATCACCCTTTATTTTATTCTAACTGTATCTTTATATTACCTCGTTTTGGACTTTCCCTTATTTTGGACCTTATAAATACTGGATTATTCTATTACCTCATTTTGACAGTCTCTACTTGGACTATTATGCTCAATTTATGAAGAATTTTCCTATTCTGATAACTGCTCAAATTGTGCCTCTCTGGATTTTGACTTACCCGACGGTGACTACTATATTTGCTCAATATTTGACCTTCCCCATTTTAGACTGTCTCGACGACAGTGACGTTCTAACTGTTCCTTATTCCAAATCAGAAATTTCACTGTGCTTAAATTTGTGCTGTATATATGCGTACGTACTGTCTTTCATTGTGTTTCATAATACGTGGTCTGTTTAACATTTAAAACTAACTCTTTTTTCTGAGATTCTTTTAAAAATCTTAGAATTCTTCTTAATATACTTATCTTTTACCTTTTTCTAGAGTTCTTATTAAAAAAATTTTAACTAAAATGTTGTGTATTCTGTAGTGATTTTTGACTGTGTGTTTGTCGCATAATCTTTGTCAACATCGTGATAATGTGTATATACAGTTTTAAATGTATGCTGTATTTGCTTTAATATTCTGACCAAAAGTTTGCTTTCAAAAATTTTACTAAATTAGGTTCATTCTTTTCTTGAAGTTTCTTATTTTTCATAGTTTTATTAACGGGTTTTGATTCTTATTGCGGGTTTCCTATTTTTACTAGTGCATTGTTACCTGACCTAACGTCAGAGGATGCGTCACGAACCAGCCAGGTCACTGTAGTTCCCTTCCTGCCGTCACATTTTTACCAAAATTATTTTAGTTCTTTAGTATTCCCAACTATTCCTGCCCTAAGTGTACCTGTCATTTCTTGGTTTTCTTAAATTTTATTTAATGTCAGTTTTGTCTCCATCTCCAGTGCGCCAAAGTAACTCCCGACTTTATATGCCCTTTATTCTAGAGGAGGGGAGCGGTTGGGAGGATCTTTTCCAAAGTTTCTTATTTTAAAGGGACTTTACTTACCTTTTAACCGGTGTTTCGCGTTTTTAGTTAACTTCTAGATTCCATTTAACCCCCCAATTTAATTTTATTTAATATAGTGCCACGAGGGTACTTGGGGACTTCTTTGTACCTTTTTGGTTCTTCTCTATACATGCTTAAGCATGTTTTGGGTTACTTTGTAATCCTGTTAATTTAATTACTTATCCTATACTTAAAGACTCCTTAAACCTACTCCTAATCTTACGCGAAACACTGGGATATTTACTCATTTCCAACTTCTACCAAATTCTTTTACTATTAACTTTTGGGAATTTAATTTTGGGGAAGATCCGAAGGTAATTAGGTAGTCGAGCGAGAATAGGCCCCGACCCAGCCAGCCGAAGATTGCGCACTGTGAGCTGTGCGAGAGGTTACCTCCGAACCTTAGATCGAAGATGCCCTGATGAAGCTGACATTTCGGTTCTTTCAGTATTTTTATGATTAGTTTTCTTTTTGTGAAGGTACTTGTTCCTCGCCGCTATGGCTGGAGGACTGTGGATCCCAATTGCGCACCGTCCCAGTGGCAAATAATCGCAGTTTCCAAGCGCATTTTTCTGGCTGGTCTTCACTAGTCCGCTGACGCCAAGTCAGCCCTAACCATTTCTTCTGTTTAGTCACTGTGTAGCTAGTTTACTATTCCTCGTACCGCTTTATATTTTGTCTTTTCTTGTAACCCATGTATATATTTTAATGCGTATGTTGTTAAGACCCATTTACCAAAAATTCGTCAACCAGTTGTTTCGGTTAAATTTCTGCCTTCTTGGTTATATTGTCCCTCGCAGGAGCTCGGGCGGTAAGCCCTGGGGAGTTGTAATGAGGCGACTTTACGTCTACCCTCTGTGAGATAATATTTGTATTGGTTGGGTTTATTTTTTGAGTGAAATTAATATAGAAATGCTTATTTATAAGTAAAAGATATTGTTGTGAAATTATTGTGAAATTGTTCTGAAATTGTCAGTTTTCCTATGTTGCAATTGCACTAGTTTTTTTCAGCCATCCTTGTCTCTAGATGGTGCTGTGTAATTACAAAAGTTGTCTCTTCATATTGAAACATTAGGCAGCAAAGCAGGCAGGCGCATTTCGAAATCAATAGGCCAAAGTTCTTTCTGATGTCATCATTTTCATCTTATTTAGCAGATTTTGAGATGCCTGTCTGGATTGTGGCAATCATTCAGTATATATAGTGTTTGACTACATTGTGTCCAGTCGCGTTTTCACTGTAGGGTCTCCTATATTGTGTCTCCGTGACGTTATAGATTTCTTATAAAGGTGGTGACCATTTTTTAGCCTTTCAAAAATTACTCTAGGTCCAAGGTGACCTTGTCGTTTCATTCTGCTACTGAGCTTTTAATGCAAATTCTTATTCTTTTGCTCTTGTGGTAACGTATTGCTTTGAAATTATTTCTGTTGAAAGTTTTGTTTTGAAATTTTCTTTATAGCTTATGTATTCTCCTATTTACACTCTGTACGCAATTTTCGGGGGTCTCCCCCATGTCAAGCATATGTTTTTATTATAATAAATGTGGTCTCTTTTAGACCTTTTGGGCTCGCTTTTCTTAGGTTTTTGTGTTAGATTTGTGTATTCGGTAGGTAAAGTATTTTTCTGAGTTGGACTGGGTTAGGGCTGTTAGCTTTTTGAGTGTGTACCTTTTAGCAAATTTTTGGGGTTGAATTATATATTTGAGTTTTTGCTCTTCATCGGCGTTTTAACTCCGTACGGTAAGGTTCACTTAGGATTTTTGGCGAGGTTCGCTTAGGTCGACTGGAACTACGTCTCCTCCAGGTTCCACGTTCTCCTTGTGCACAGTTTCCCACTCGTAAAGTTTGGTTGGTAGGTCATCTCCAATTACAGTGCGGTAAATATGTGTACCGAATTTAGGTATACACAGTAGCCGTCATTAATCCATCGTATCCAGTAGATCCCAATCGTGAGGTCTATTTTAGACTACACACGACTCTGTCTCCGTGGCGTTTGTCCCTATGTTCCGTCTGTCTACGTACGTACAAACAATGTACTGTCCGGTATCCAGCAAAAACTTTTTACTTACAGTTTGGTTTTCCGGCATTCAGACAGCTGTGGGCAGTTTCACAGCTAATCAATTCTAGTAAATCATGTAGTTTTATTTAGGGAGAACCTGCAGAGTTTTTAATAATCGTGACCGCCACACGTTTGGTGACCACTATGTAATAAGAACTTTGAACGGATGGTTTGGAAGGTGAAACGGATGAAACAGAAAGGTTGAACCGGTGTTACAGAAACGGGATATCGTGACGGTCGGCCTAAGGCACGTACAGGAGGCTAAATTTCGGGGGGTATCCGTCCCAAAAGACCAGGAAAGCCCAGATTCCAGCGGGAGTAGGGTTGAAATTCTACCCTTGGGGTGAAATCCAGGTCTTCTGATGGTGTTGCCTCCCCCAAGCACACGTATGATCGGCCTACGGCTAGTCTGCCGGAGGGTCTATTTTATGTTCAGCAGTTTACTGGGCAGACCTTTCCCCCACCCCTTTCAGGATATATATTTGACTTTTTGAGGCACTCCGCGGTGGCTCAAAGTTTTTCGGAAAAAGGCCAAAATGCAAGTGATGGGTAGACGTTCGATGATATTATATAGATGATCATAAATGACACCAAGTTTTAGCTCTTTTTGGACGGACAAATGTTCCCGTAAAAAGTTCTGAAATAATACTCCGAATATAACCCAAAATGTGCACGTATATAGTCAGTTTTACAAGTTCTAACATTCCTACTTGTGTAGGCGAAACACTGCTATTAGTAGGCTATTGGCTGTGGCTGTATCACGTGTATTTATTCCCAGTCAAGCAGTTGAAGGCAGCAAATTCTGTTGCGTAATCCTTTCCTCACACACAGGACCATGCATTGCATTACGTAATACACCGCGTAGCTTCTAATTCCAGGGCTGCGTTTGCACAGTTGATGTGACTAGTACGTATATGTGTACAGGGCCAGCTGTCAGTTCAAAGGCAGGGTTTTCTTCCCTGTTGTTTGGGTGCGGGCTTAGCCGAGTGGTTACTTCGCTAAGAATCGAATTTCTTTAATCGCCAACTGCTTGTCGCTGTCTGGAGTTGAACAATCCAGTACCACTGGCGCCGTCCCGCACTTTTACCCTCAACCGGGTCTACATGGAATAATGCCCACTTTTGGGGGTTTAGGAAGATTTTGAACTAAATGTTTTGCGAACTATGACATGTTCAGGTGGGGGTTCGAATCCCAGGGACAATAAGTTTGGAGTAAATCTGACTGAATTGCGTGATGTTTGAAGTCCCACCATTAGTTTGGGATTTTTGACTAGTGTTGGGATTGGCCGAAAATTTCCATGGTTGGCTTGGCTTGGCTTGGCCGGAGTTTGAAGTTGGCCGGCCAATTGGCCGTTGGCCGTTGGCCGGCCATTGTCCGTTGGCCGGCCAACGGCCAATGGCCAACGGCCAATTGGCTGGCCGTTGGCCGTTGGCCGATGGCCGGCCAATGGCCGGTGGCCGGCCAACGGCCAATGGCCAACGGCCAACTGGTTGGCCGTTGGCCGCTCGTTGGCCGTTAGCTGTTTCTTGGCCGTAAGCTATTGGCCGTTCTTTTGCTATTTATCAACGTTGGCGAGCTGGAATTTGCTATTTTTATTCGTCTACCGTGCTTAATTAGGCGTCAACTTAATTAAACTTTATTTCAATAGTACAATTTACAATTTACAATATTTGTAAAATAGTTTTTCCAAACATTTAGCTCCAACCCGCGATAACTCTGTTTTAATTTTGCTGGAGGACCGCATTAAAGTGATGAGACGTTCACCGCCAGACAAATTTAGAAACTGCGTTGTTAGCACACTTAAAATTTGCATGCAATTAGCAAATTTAATTGTAAAATAACTCTAATAACGATAAAAATTGTCAACATCTAAGTGAAAATCTGTAGTACTACTGTATCTAATGTAACGTTTATACAGCAACATGTTTACTATATTATGCAGCAAAATTAAATTTTTCAACACAGTTAACGCACAAGATCAGTAAATTTGAGCTTGGCCAGCACTCGGCCATTGGCCAGCCAACGGCCAACGGCCAGCCAGTTGGCCGTTGGCCATTGGCCGGTTGGCGGCCAACGGCCATTGGCCGGCCATCGGCCACCGGCCAACGGCCAGACACTGGGCCGTTGGCCATTGGCCTTTGGCCGGCCAACGGCCAATGGCCGGCCAAGCCAACTGGCCGAGATTTTCTCGGCCAACGGCCAATGGCTTGGCCGGCCAATGGCCGGCCATTGGCCAGCCATTGGCCGCACCGGCCAACGCACAACACTATTTTTGACTGGGATTTCAAGGAAATTATATATTATCAAGAGTACATAATATATAAGAGTGTGACAACAGGCAAGCTCTCTGTTATCAGCTCTAGGCACATGCTATGTTCGCTAACGGCTGACCCCCCACAAATGTGTATGTTCTATTCTAATAAACTAGCACGCTATCTTTTAGTGTTTAAGCTCGAAGCAGAAGCACAATTGACTAACTGAGTAGTTGTGTTTTCGAGCTTTAACACATAAAGGTAGCGTGCGAATTTCTTTGAAGAGCACATACACATTTGTGGGGGGGTCAGCCGTTAGCGAACATAGCATGTACCTACAGCTGATAACAGAGAGCTTGCCTGCTGTCACACTCTTATATATTATGTAGTCTTGATATTATATATGTGTACGTTAATTCTCCCTTTCTTATCCTACATGGTGTTTTCTTTAGTGGTTTGCTGGGTTTATTTTAGGCGAAAAAGTGGGAGTTGGGAGGGGGGGAGCCCCCCACTAGTGGGGGGGGAGGGGAGGTCGAAAAGTGGGGTGGGGGAATAAAATAGTCTAAAAATGCCAAAAATACAGTAAAAATGGCATGTTTTCTACATATGCTGCTGCTAAAAAGTGCTCAAAATGGAGATTGATTACCAAAATAGACAGTTTTTGACCAAAAAATTCCGGCGGGCCGAATTTTTAAAAATTTTGACCAGAAATCCTTAAAATTTGGCAATTTCTGGGCAACTTAATAGTGAGTGGGGGGAAGCCCAAAAAGTGGGGGCCCAGTAAAGTAAACCCAAGGTTTGTATGCATCAATTCTATTCACCTTGTGACTGTCATGACTTGACGCTGGCGTGCAAATGATGTGGCATTAGTGTAGCAGTAGAACATGGTCTTTGCAACAATATCAAATGGCCATTTTTGCGGCAGTTTTTCTGAAGGTTCTCTAGCAAAATTCGCTTGATAACTTGCCAAGTGCTAGTAGTGGTGACACAGTGCATACCTTCCCCGGTCACGTGTTTCTAATCTCTCTGGTATACTGTTTCTGAGCCGCCCCGTACTCATTCCTGCTAAAGTATCACATAAAATCTATGTTGAAACCCGTTATTACTTATACATGACTCAGTATCCATCACAAAACTCATAGGATCTCTTTTCGGTATCCTCATGATGAGAGAAAAATTTTGTATATAGCAAGGTTCACAAAAAAAGGACAAAAATCAGTTTTTTGTTGAAAACTTTCCAGTTTCAGCCCCGATTAGAATATTGTTTGTGCATGCATGTGCGCCGGGACTCGCTTTATATTCACACAAAAACTCGCGGCCCTCCGCCTACGGATGAGAAAATAGTAGCAAAATTTCGTGTCCTTTTTCGCGAACAATTCACAAAAATAGGACAAAACTTCACAAAATAAAAAATAGTCCAACACATTCCCTAAGTACTGCTACTATGTGCACAAATGAACTGTAAAAACAAACAGTAAACTTCTTTTACTTCATTTAACTTCGATTTGAGGCACAGTTTTTCAGTGTACCCTTCCGGAAGACTTAAACCTGTCTGATCATCAGGTGGCCCCAATCATCCGACCGTAATGGCACGCTTAGATCCCCAAATTCAGCCATAAGAACTCCGAAAACAGTTGGCAACTATTAATTCCACGCTGTAGCAAACTGCTAACGTAGTACGTAACCGAAACGAAGTAC
>JASAND010008408.1:0-28694 GCA_030248195.1 Trissonchulus latispiculum
CGCGCTGAGCCTTTACACCCATATTATAGGGGAGCGCTATCGCGCCCCCCTATAATTTACAACCCCAACATGTCTAATATTACGCCAAATAATTAGTTTAGCCCCCAGGGGCGCACCCAAGGGGGGGGCGGGGCGGCCGCCCCCCCTGTCAGGCCTCTTAGGTCAGAAAAATTAAGATGCAGAAAGGAGGAACAGCAGGAAAAACAAAAATTTTCGCGCCGTCAGCGCGAATTTACCATCCTTTGTGTGTTTTGAGGGTAGCATACGGGGTGGGGTGGCTGACGTTCAATTAGGTAGACGTTTGTTTCTGCTTACACTTGAGTTATAATAAATGGCAGGACATTGTGGCCGCCATACGGTTTTCAAACCGCTGGTCTTCCGGGTAATTGATTGCGTATACGAGCGCAGCGACTTCAAATTTTATTACACATTATCAATTTCTTCTAAAATATTTCGATTACTTCTGAATGAAAGGCTGTGGTTCGACGGCATGATATGGAATTCGCAGAGTACCAAAAAATGACAGAAAATTAAAAATTTTGGAACTATACAAAATAAAAAATTTCCTTGAACTTAAGCTTTGAATTTATGCGGATTACCTGATATCCTGATATTGTTAATCGTAAAAATAGACTAGATATTCGGAGGTGAAAGAATATCAGGTGCCCACCACTAGTATGACAATATGGACGCTTTTTTTACAAAAATGCAATTTAAAAATGCATACGTATGCATGGCAAATACAAAGTCTAAAATTTCAGATCTCAGTTTTTCACAAAATCTCTACCAAAAATTTCCCAACTGGTACTACTTTTTTAAAAAGAGCTCTAGTTTTTTTTAGCTAAACCGGCTCCCGCCCCAGATCCCCGGTTTATTATAGTTTAAGATGGTGTTGCTTAGTTTAATTTTATCAGTTTGAGTTATATGTCACCTTTTAAGTAGATACCTGAGGTTTCGGGTGAAATCATGGCGCCAGCCAGAAGACAACCAGGTAATTCGAAACACCAAAATATGGCCAGAAAAAATGCTTTCATGTCTAGATTGCATTAATTTCTCAACTTCTGGGGAAACACGCCCCCGAGACCCAACTCTTTCATGTTTATATGAATGTTAATTTATGTTTAACTATATACAACCTCAATCAATGTAGCCAACTATTACATGTTTGATCTCAAAGTGAAGCACATATTTAAAACAATTGTAGAATTAAATAAATTTGAAAAAGAAAAATTTTCAACTTTATTTGCCACCCCCCACCCTGTCAGAAAACTCTGGGTGCGCCACTGTTAGCCCCATATATATATAGCGCAATCTGCTGGCATTTTTTAGGGTTTGAAAGTGGGGGGGGGGGGGGGGGGGGGGGGGTGGGGGGGGGCTTCGAAAAGTGGGGGGGGGGGGCGAGCCAAAAAGTAAAATGTACCGAAATTTTTAGTGAAAAATTAGCATTTTTTAAGGTAAAAACGCAAAAAATCGCTGATTTTAAGCTTAAAATGAGCTTATAAGTCCATAAATTAGGTAAAAATTCCGAAAAATTTTTGAAAATTTGACCTCAAAAACCTAATTTTTTGACACTTTTAAGGCGATCCCAAAAAGTGGGTGGGGGCTTGCCGAAAAGTGGGGGGGCTCCGAAAAGTGGAGGGGGAACCGAAAAGTGGGGGGCCCCCACCCCCCCCACTAAAAAAATGCCAGATCTGACTTATTACGGCTAATGTTTAACATACTTTTGGGTCATTTTAGCGTTTGGACCGACTTTGGCCCCCAGCCAAAAATTTTCTTGGGAAACATAAAAACTAGCCTATCGGCTTGTTTCGTTGCGTACTCAAATATATGGTTTTCATAGGCAAAAATGTTTCCATCTGTAGTTATTACGCCTACAAAACCCCTTATGAGACATCAAATCAGAGAAACCGGAAAAACGCATCTCTCGTAAGCGATTTTTGGACGCTTTTAACGGAAAATGGTACGGGGATGAAACTTGACAAACATACTAAACTCGACACGCACAATTTTTTGCGCACATATATAATCTGCGCGGCCTCCCTGGTAGCCTTGTTTTACACTGTCATTTGACCTTAAGCACTCATATTATAGGGGTCGCGGTAGCTACTCATATGATATTCTTACAAAAAAATTTGTCATATCGTTCGAAATTCGATGAAACCGGCATTTTTGGAAAGGAGATGTTTGATTCTCACAGAAAAGTCACGCTATTGTCTAACTGCTGGGTAAAATTTTCCTTTTCCCAAGCCTTTGGAAGACGAGCAAGGTTTGAATTTTGAGGGGTCAAAATACCGTAAGCTTCAAAATGACAAAAACATGCCCAAAAATTGGTCCGATTGGAAAATTTGAACCCTAGCTATTTCCATTGCCCAAAACGGAGAGGCTTTCCCCCACCACTTGCGGGTTAGTTTTTTGCTCGGCCTCTACAATTATACATATTCATACCTGATTCAATTGAGCAAGACGATTCATTCCTGCTCCGATTGCTCTTTACATGCAACGCTTTGCAAAGGTGAAGCTCTGGGCAAGGTTGGGGCCAAACTTTTCCCAAAGACGTCGATCATAGGGACGTGGCAACGGTCGGGATATTTAGGAGCCACGGAAAACAACCGAAAGTTTACAAGCCATAATCGATGGGCACCTATAAAAACAAGACACCGCACATCATTACTTTTAAGGGGGTAGTATCCTTTTGTGCGGTGTATTCTCCCGAACACTATATATAACTTTCGCAATTTTTGGACTTAAGAGATCCGTACACATAACAAAAATTCCCTGCAGAAAAGAGCTGAGGGGGCTACGAACGGTTTTTGCCCAACTTCTTCAGAGAGATCCTACCTTTTGGCATATGGTTAGATAACATATCAATGTTAAATAGTCCGTAGTGGGCAGGGCGGTAATAATATATTGTATCTAACACATCGATTCTGGCACTACGCCAAAGTCGAAATTTTGGTGCGAAAAGTAGGTTTTTGAAAAAGTTTTCTGATCTGAACTCTGGTGGATTAACGGTTTGACCAATTCTGAACTTTTTGCCACAAATGTTAACTGTTATATATTAGTACCAAATATTCAAAGTATTCCGGCTTTCGAGGGTTGTTTCCTTCTTTAGCAATAACAAGTCAAAGTTTGAAATTTGGCAAAAAGTTGCGATGTGACCGTGCGCCGTTTTTGATCTACTAAAATTGACAGCCCCTAGCCTACCCCAGCTTTTTACCAATTATTAGGCGCTAATAGGGGAAACTGTCGGTAAGTTTCGAGGGCGTTGGTTTTTCGGGTTAGTGTGTTAGCTAACTTTTTGTTAAGAAATAACCCTTATTTTTAGGCTAGAAAAGCTAGCTAAGCGCAGTAAAAATAGGGTCAAAAATTTTTTGTCTCCGATTGTGCCGAAAAGGTGCTTATAGGGGTTATATATTTGACCTGCTGAATGCGAATATGAAATCTGTTTTCTGATATGAATCTTCCTTCGTTCAGTATGCGCTTACAACTGTCTTAGAGCTTTTTGGAGCGATCGCCACCCATATAATCAATCTAGCATTTCTAAACATTGTAGAGGGGCTTAGTGATCTAGCTTTCTGCACATCTTCGTACACTCACTGGCCTGTAATGCGCAAAGTTTCTGCCGATTCTGCCACAGTACTTTGGACTAATTGATTCACATCTTCGAAATGGCACCAAGCACCGCCAAACGCAGGGATTAACGAAATCACGTCATTTTTACGTAAGTTAACATAGATACGTACTTGGAGTATATATTAACTGGAGCAAAAGATGCGTTCATTTGGTAAACCACCGCTCATTAGACGTTAGTTAACCTACACCCGTATAGACCTACAACACCCAATCTTTCGTACCTTGATTGTATCGCACAGAAAAGAATACAATGATCTAGAGATTAGTTTTCACGATATCAAAGCTTTATATGTCAGAACTATTTCTGGAAAATTTGGGCACCGTACCTTGCGGCGATCAGGGCGAGGCGAAGTTTGCGTGCGTGTCATGTCGAGCTTTGGGCCGACAACACCAACTTCTGATGGCTCTACAGGACGCTACGCTGCATGGGATTCTTTCAAACTTTTAACTATTTTTCACTAAACTCTAATACTGTTATGGTGGCAAAAGACTAACTAGCTTTTCCAGCATAGAACTTTTATTGAAATTCTTAGCCCCCCCCCTAATATGCGTGAGTATTGAGCTATGCAAAAATTCCGGTTGAGAAAGTAAAGGCACAAGTATGAAAAATGCTAAGTACTGGAGCCCAGACTAGGCTCAATATGGCGCTTTGACAGCTTTGAGACGTAGCATGTACGTATACGCAAGTATAGTCAAGCGGGAAAAACCCACTTTTCAGATTTTTGGCCAGAACTTTTTACTGGTTTGAGATATTGAAATACTGACTATACAAGCAGCCAGGCCTAGTCGTAAGCTTTCTTATGAGCTATGGAACACCTCTCTAGGGTGCGCCGTTAGTGAGAAAAATTGTCCCAAACTGGCGGGGAAAAAAGCCCAATGCGGAAAAAACCCATATGCGGGAAAACCCACACCGAAAATTTTTTGGCAAGTTGCCAGGAGCATTTGTAACCGTTCCAAATGAAAGCGCGGGTTGTTTTTAGTACAACTGCATCAAAATATATAGCCATGGGGGGAAAAACCCACTTTTTCGGATTTTGGCTGGAACTTTTTTGTTATAAGGGCTAGCTGAGAACTCTATATACCAGTGGCGCAGCCAGGACTTTGTGACGGGGCATGCGGACTTGGGCATATCCACGGGGGGGGTTTGACTTCCCCTTTTCGTCCGTCCCCTCTGGATTTTGTGGGGAGGTAACAAAAATTGAGCTCTTTTCGGATATCTGTTTAGGGCTTCGAAGGGGGAAGTGGAGAATGTACCAAAAATACGGGGAGGCCAAGCAAGACTAAGGTACCAGTGTGTTTTGTCGAAACTTTTTGCGAACTCTTACGCAGTCGTCCAAAATTTTTTGCGGAATTTCGCAAAAAATTGCGAAATTCTTATTTTCAGTTTTTTAAAGATAACTAATGAATTTTAGTAATTTGGGCGTATTTAAACACATTGTTAACATTTAACGCATTAACCAAGTTATATAACAATTTTTCGAAAGTCGAAACATTTTGTAAAACTGATGAAAAGCCGTAATGGAAACTTTCAAACCCTTGGTTTCGGCAGTCAGTAAAATAATAAAAAATTAAGTAAACTGCTAAAAGGCGAAAATTTTAAAAGCAAAAGCAGACAGAAAGACTTCCGAAAGAAAAGTAGTAAAAATAAAAGCATTTCAGCGCAACGCCAATATCAGAATACATGAATCGAAATGGAAGCAGGGGTCTGGGGGCGGTGGCTCCAGCAAAAGCTCGAGGTTTCTGAAAACTCAAGCTTGAAAATGTATTTTTCCGAGCGATTCTGGCAAACATCTTGGGTTATTCTCTTGTGCAATTTCTAGTCTCAACTGGTTAAGCTAAGTACGTAAGTACATCCACGATTCTGTACACCGAATGCATATACTTTACAGAACACTAGCGTATGATTAGTATGCGTAGCGTATATGTCGCGTTACAGGAGCGAGTTCGTGCAAACCTCTAGTCAGAACGTTCAAACCATGAGCTCTTGGTTTGAACGTTACACGAGAAAGTCAATTCTTCTGTTTAAAACATATAAGGCATTACACTGCGCTCCGTAAATATATGTTGAACTGAACCAATAATAGCAAAATGACACTTGACCTTTCAAGTGGTTTATTGTTTCTTTTCAAGACATTTTCTAACAGAAGCGACAATTAATCTTAGGTGAATGCCTCGGTTTTAAAGATAGTATGAAGTTCAAACATATTCCAGAAAACAACAACTTTATTTCAGTAAAAGTATTTTCGATTTATTTATAAGTAAGAGTAAATTCGATTTATTTTTGATTTTATTTTTGTAATCCAAAAATTGCGATTTATAACTTAAGGGAGGCTAAGGCACAAGTTTCAGAGACCGCTGCACTTAAATTGAAATCAACTTTTTGTTTTCTAGAATATGTTTGAACTTCATACTATCTTTAAAACCGAGGCATTCACCTAAGATTAATTGTCTCTTCTGCTAGAAAATGTTTTGAAAACAATTAATAAACCACTTGAAAGGTCAAGGGTCATTTCGCTATTAATGGTTCAACACATATTTACGGAGCGCAGTGTAATACCTTTTATGTTGTAAACAGAAGAATTGACTCTCTCGTGTAACGTTCAAACCAAGAGCTTGTGGTTTGAACGTTCTAACTAGAGGTTTGCACGAACTCGCTCTTATAACGCGACATATATGCCCCCCGCTACCCCCCCCCCAGATTTGTGGCCAAAAATAGCATAAAATCGCAAATTTAGGGGGGTCCCCCACCTTCCGTCGGAACCCCCCAGATTTTTGCCACACCTATGCACACCTATGCCTGCCCGCCCATCCAGACCTATATATGCCTAAAACGATAAAAACAAGCCTTGTTTCGACGTCTTGGGTCGGGGGGGGGGGTAGTCGCGCCGAAGGCCCGAAAAATGGCCAAAAATTGGGCATTTTTAGGGTATATAAATTTTGAAAAAATTTTCAAAAATGTCCAAATTTTTGGCTCAAACTGTTTATTATTGTGAGAAATACACGTTTTTAACTGAATTATGGTTATGGATCTTATGATTCAATATCAATCAACCTTATTTTGGACTTGGAAACATGTTGGCAATCACGTTTTTGAGTTTAAAACCACTGTCTAATGTTAAAATTGCTTTATGGTTACGTATATAGATGTTTTTATCATATTGGAAACGGCTGAAAATGCGATTTTTGGCATAAAAAACGAAAAATATTTTTGGGGAGGGTTGGGGGGTCTCCAAAGGGGCCCCCCAGAAAAAGTTGCCGGGGGAGCTTCCCCCACCCCTAATCTCCGTTACACCTATGGCCAGACTCCCCTCCCCCTCTACCATAGGTGTAAAGTGGTTAGCCCCCCAAGTCTCTTTCAACCCTCCCCCAAAACTTTTTGGGGGGAGGACGTCCCCCCCCAACTGGGGGAAGGTAGTCGCGCCGAAGGCACGAAAAATGGCCAATAATTGGGTATTTTTAGGGTAAATTTTGAAAAAAGTTTCAAAAATGTCCAAATTTTTGGCTTAAGCTGTTTATTATTATGAGAAATACACGTTTTTAACTGTATTATGGATCTTATGACTCAATATTGACCTTATTTTGGACTTGGAAACATGTTGGCAATCAAGTTTTTGAGTTTAAAACCACTGTCTAATGTTAAAATTATATACTTTATGGTTAGATGTTTTTTATCATTAGAAACGGCTGAAAATGCGATTTTTGGCATAAAAATGAAAAAATGTTTTTGGGGGAGGGTTCGGGGTCGCCAGAGGGGACCCCCCAGAAAATGTTTGGGGGGGAGTCTCCCCCACCCCAAATCTCCGTTACACCTATGCCCTCTACCCTACCTCAACTACTCCCCCTCCAAGCCGAGCTCAAACCCCCCTCCCCCTAAAATTAGGTCCGAACCAAGTAAAAAATGCGAAATTTTTGAAACTTCTGACAATTTTTGAAAAAATTCGAAAAAATGGCTATCAACCAGCAATAAACAGCTAAAGATGGTTATTTATAGCAATTAAAAGGTAATATACGCAATTATGAACCACAATCTGGGCTAATTTAGGCGTATTTTGGCACAAATTTGTTAATTTTCAAGCCCATTTTCGCATTCGATATGTACTGACAAAAGCTTTTGAGTACGTTTAATGTACTGTACATCGAAAAAGGAGCTTTAGTTTAGGGGGTACAGTTTAGCTGTACAGTTTACTGTGCAGCGTCCTCCCCCCTCCAAATTTCGGATTTTGGTGGGGTTTCCCGAGCCAAATTTGGACCTTTTACTCCTCCCCCTCCAACCCAAACAGGTGGTACACCTATGTACACGGCGTACTTAGAAATATATTACAAGTAACAAAAATGCTCCGCACAAAAGGGGATAATATGTGTGTTGGTCGTCTATGTCTATGTCTATGTCTATGTCTGTCGTTTAATCCGGTTGAGAAAGAAAGTATATAAATCCGACACAGCAAGTTTGGGTGGGTGGTTCTATGGCGAAAGTTGTTCAGTTCGATGCGGGCCTTCATTTGACTCGAAATTTGACCACTTCTGAAAATTTTAATTTTTGACCCAAAATCGCCTAAGTCCCCACCCCACCCCACCACAGGCCTCTACAGCCACTTTAGGTACGCACTTCTATGACAAAAGTTGCTCAGTTCGATGCGGGCTTTCATTTGGTACCAAATTTGACCACTTTTGAAAATTTTAATTTTTGACCCAAAATCGCCTAAGTCCCCACCCCACCCCACCATAGCCCTCTACAGCCACTTTAGGTACGCACTTCTATGACAAAAGTTGCTCAGTTCGATGCGGGCTTTCATTTGGTACCAAATTTGACCACTTTTGAAAAATCTTATTTTTGACCACTTGACCCCCTACCCGATTTACTCTTCAAACGGCAAAGTGGAGCCAGTCCAGCAAAATGGGTGGGTCGGACGGCAAAACGGACTCGGAAATGAGCTGGGCGCACCAGAAAACCCCTATGGACAAAGTTTTGAGAGGCTATGCACAGTCCTATATGGTGTTCTTGGAAGTCGGTACCGACTTGACCCTCCCGACAGCAAAGTGGAACCAGCCCAGCAATATGGGTGGGCCCGACGGCAAAACTGCTTACGGGAATCAATTCGCCGTGCCAGAAAACCTTTGTATGAAAGAATTGAGCTTTCTAAGTTGAATACACAGCGAGAAATTTCGATTTTTCATTTTTCGAATTTTCACCATTTTTGACCGGCCACTGTGGTCGCATGGGAAGTGATAGAGAAACGAGACTTAGCTATTTAGTTAGTTCAATATATGTAGTTTCTGAATATAAAAAGAAATCGGCTCCAGCTCCTAACGTTCGAGCTGCGCAGCGACCACAAAAATGGTCACTTTTCGCTCTGAGCCGACTTTGCGGCGCCGCTGCGGCGCTGTGGCGTACACCTGCGGCGCAAAAAGTAGCGATTCTTAAATGGCGCATGGGGTACTACCAGACCCTATACCCCTTTAGGTCCGGCCTCCGCTGCAGATTACGTGAAAGAGGCGGAAAGTCAGGACAATACGACCATTAAATAGGAGAAACCGGAAAAAAACATCGCCGCCATAACCGGTCCGGGGCACAACTTTTTAACGGAAAGTGATACGGGGCTGAAACTTCGCACACATACTAAACTCGATGTGCTCTACAATTTGCGCATGAAATCTGCGCAGGATCTGCGCAGGATTTTGCGCAGCCTCTGCGCAGCTTATTTTACGGTGTCTCCAGGGACTTTTGACACATATTATAGGGGTCGCTGCCGCGACCCCTATGATATATCTTTTAAGCGCATTTGCACTTCTCAATGTTGTAACTTTTGGTCGGTATATTATGCAAAATGCAGCAGGGGAAAACCACCCAATTGGGGGAAAATCGAATTTGAGCGCATAGGATGGCCCAACGTCCTGGAATTTGAGTGTATAGGATAGTATCGTGCAGTTGTACCTGGCTACGGTTTGCCGTGTCCCCTGTGAGACCACCTACGAGATGGCCAGTCCCCCCTCCCCTTATAGCCACCTCGACTACTCCCCCCACCCCAAGCCGAGCTCAGACCCCCTCAGCCTCTCCCCCTGTGTTTTTTTTGCGAAAAAAAACTGCGAAATTCCGCACTTTTTTTGAAAATTCCGCAACTTTTTTCGGAGCTCTGCGTAAAGTTCCGCAAAAAATTTTGTCTCTGAGTAGTCATTTTCAGTTGTCTCAGATGAGAAATAAACGTGTTTCTGATACTTTTTGAAGAAAAATTTCAAAAAATTTCGCGCCTTCGGCGCGTATTTCTATATACGTAGACACCTTTCAATCTTAGCTGAGTTAGAATGCCTAGTGACAGCTATTCAATGAAATTCTTTTAGCCTTGAAACCATAACATACCATAATTTTAAACAATTATTAACCTATTAGCAGTTTGCTTATATCTTAGGATTTTACTGACAGTCGAAACTAAACTTTTGAGTATTTCCACACACTTTTCTCAGCTTCTGGGGGCTCCGCCCCCAGACCCCCGCGTCTCTTCACTATTAAGTATACTTGTAAAACACGCTTATACATGCTTCGACTTTCGAAAAATAGTTATAACTTGGTTAATACCATACGTTAAATATTAAAAATGTGTTTAAATACAGCCAAATTACTAAAATTCATTAGTTATCTTTAAAATACTAAAAAATTAGTATTTCGCAATTTTTTGCGAAATTCCGCAAAAAATTTTGGAGGACTGCGTAAAAGTTCGCAAAAAGTTTCGACGAAAAAAAAAACACAGCTCTCCCCCCCCCCCCTAAAATGGGGTCAAAACTCAGAAAAAATGCAAAAACATTTTGCAAATTTTGAACGGAGACCGGTCCATTTGGGGGGGAGGGCCGGGGACCCTCCCCGATCCGTCCCCCAACACACCTATGGGTATCATATTCAAAATTTTTAAAAATGAGCGAACCAAATGAATTGATCTTAGCACACATTCAGCTGGTATATATATGTTGCCACCTGCCTCCATTTCCCAGGAGGCAGGTGGGTTTCCCCATAAATGTGTTGTGAGGGTGGGGGAGAGTTAGCTATATTTTGCCAAAATGGTATTTTTTTGAATAATTTCTCTCAAATTTTGTTGAATATTGCGTTAAAATTGAGTAAAAACGCTCAGACAATAAGATAAGCCTTGTTTTGACGAAGAAAGCGTTAAACTACTGAAAAGTTTGGCTTTTTTGGATTTCCTGAGGTCGGAATTTTGGAGGAGTTTTCGTGAAGTATATATACGTATATACAAGTAACAAAAATGCTCCGCACAAAAGGGGATAATATGTGTGTTGGGCCAATGTCTATCCTTTAAATTCCGGTTGAGAAAGGCATAAATCCTACACAGCAAAAGTTGCTCAGCTCATTTAGCGCTTTCATTTGATATACCAAATCTGACCGCTTTTGAAAAATTTTATTTTAGACCCAACATCGCCTAAGCCCCGCCACAGCACTCTACAGCCACTTTGGGCACGCAGTTCTATGACAAAAGTTGCTCAGCTCACTTAGGCCTTTCATTTGATACCAAATGTTACCACTTTTGAAAAATTTTATTTTTGACACAAAATCGCCTAAGTCCCCACACCACCCCACCACAGCACTCTACAGCCACTTTGGGTACGCAGTTCTATGACAAAAGTTGCTCAGCTCACTTAGGGCTTTCATTTGATATCAAATTTTACCACTTTTGAAAAATTTTATTTTTGACCCAAAATCGCGTAAGTCCCCACCCCACCCCACCACAGCACTCTACAGCCAGTTTGGGTACGCAGTTCTATGACAAAAGTTGCTCAGCTCACTTAGGGCTTACATTTGATACCAAATTTGACCACTTTTGAAAAACTTTATTTTCGACCACTTGACCCCCCCACCCGACTGACCCTTCAAACGGAAAACTGGAACCAGCCCAGCAATATAGGCACGTCGGACGGCAAAACGGATACCGGGAATGAGCTGGGCACACCTGAAGACCCTACAAAGTTTTGAGAGGCCAGGTAAAGCCTACTATGGACCTCCAGGAAGCGGTTTTCGATTTGACCCTCCCGACGGCAAAGTGGAACCAGCCCAGCAAAATTGGTACGTCAGACGGCAAAAACGATACCGGGAATGAGCTGGGCGCAACAGAAAACACCTATACACAAAGTTTTGAGAGGCCAGGTAGAGCCTACTATGGACCTCCAGGAAGCGGTTTCCGACTTGACCCTCCAGACGGCAAAGTGGAATCAGCCCAGCAAGATGGGTGGGTCTGACGGTAAAACTGACCGCGGGAATCGATTCTCCGTGCCAGAAAACCATTCTATGGAAGATTTGAGCTTTCAAATTTTAATAGATAGCGAGAAATTTCGATTTTTCATTTATCGAATTTTCGCCATTTTTGACGGGCCACTGTGGTCGCTAGGGAAGTGATAGAGAAACGCAACCTGGACCGTTAGTTAGTTCAATATATGTAATTTCTGAATACAAAAAGAAATCAGCTCCAGCTCGTAACGTTCGACCTGAGCGACGACCACAAAAATGGTCAGTTTGCGCTATGAGCCGACTTTGCGGCGCCACTGCGGAGCTGTGGCGCAGCTGCGGCGCAAAAAAAGTTGTGATTCTTAAATTCTTTAGAGGGTACTACTAGACCCTATAGCCCTTTAGGTTGGCCCACCGCTGCAGATCACGTGAAAGCGGCGAACATTATGTACAATACAACCATCAAATAGGAGAAACCGGAAAAAAACATCGCCATCGCCACCATATCCGGTCCGGGGCGCAACTTTTTAACGGTAAGTGATACGGGGCTGAAACTTCACAGACATACTAAACTCGATGTGCTCTACAATTTGCGCATGAAATCTGCGCAGGATTTTGCGCAGCTTCTGCGCAGCTTGTTTTACACTGTCTCCAGCCACTTTTCCCACATTATAGTGGTCGCTGCCGCGACCCCTATGATATCAGTGGCGCAGCCAGGACTTTGTGACGGGGCATGCGGATATAGGCATATCCAAGGAGGTATTAACACCTCCTTTTCGTCCGATCCCGAATTTTTGGCGGGGATGTAAAACAAAAAATGAGCTCTATCGGATCTTCGTTTAGGGTTTTGAAGCTGGAGAGCTTCGCCTCCCCTATGGAGCAGAACCCAGGATTTTGAAAAGGGTGGCGAGCCAAAAACTTTTGCTTCCGCGCGGGGGGGGGGGGGTAGCAACAATTTTCAACAGTACAGTGTTGCTGCAGCACAAGTGACGAAGTTTGCATCTAATCAGTACGTAACCCACTCGGGCCCCCAGAGGTTGAGAATATTTTGAAATTATAAAAAATCCGTAATGGAAACCTTTAAAAAGATTTTAATAAAAGTTGAGAAATTTTTGACATCATGGAAAATTTGGATGTAATGGAAACCTTAAACGATTTTAATAAAAAGCTCCGCAGGCGCAATAACTTTGAACTAGAAAAGTGCCGCAGTGCCGAAAAGAAAAATTAAAAGACGTGGGCTACAAAAGCGCCGCAGGCGCGAACCGACACAAAAGCGCCGTAGGCGCAAAACATTGGACAAAAAATTTGAAATCAAGAAAGTAGACTTAAAAACTGTAAACACGAATACAAAAACACCACGCGCAGCCGCGAGCATTACACAAAAAGTAATAAAAATTTTCGCGAGTTGCTCGCGAATTGCTCGCAAGCAAAAGGGTATGTAACTTTAAGAATTTTTGACATCATGGAAAATTTGGATGTAATGGAAACCTTAAACGATTTTAATAAAAAGCTCCGCAGGCGCAATAACTTTGAACTAGAAAAGTGCCGCAGTGCCGAAAAGAAAAATTAAAAGACGTGGGCTACAAAAGCGCCGCAGGCGCGAACCGACACAAAAGCGCCGTAGGCGCAAAACATTGGACAAAAAATTTGAAATCAAGAAAGTAGACTTAAAAACTGTAAACACGAATACAAAAACACCACGCGCAGCCGCGAGCATTACACAAAAAGTAATAAAAATTTTCGCGAGTTGCTCGCGAATTGCTCGCAAGCAAAAGGGTATGTAACTTTAAGCCGGGTCTGTATATAACAGTCAATGTTTAGACGATCAGCCTGAACTCAAATGTTTTAATGATAAAGTTGTGAATTTTAATTTTAATAATTAATTTTAATAAAGTTAGTTTTAATGATGCCGACTGGCCTTTGAGAAAAGATGTATATTGCGCGGCGGAAATAAAACAACCAAACGGGGTTTCATTGTGTTCACCCCGTATTCAGCTAATTTTATTTGTGTCCAGCTTTAAGAAAGTTGTATTCAGAAACTAAAATTTCACGCAACGCAAATAAAGTTACGTATACTAAAGCCTTATTTTAGTTTGTAGGAATAAAATTTGTTATTTATTGTGCAAATAAATTATAGTGTTCTGAACCACGTTTTCCGTATATATTCCTAGCATCAAAATATCTTTATTGAGGCTGGCCCCGGTTTTCAAACCGGGGTCAAAAATTAGCAAACTTTCTAAATTTTTGACATTTTTTGACCAAAATTTCGAAATTTCAAAAGTCAACAAGTGTTACAAATCGTGTGTTTTCCCACCGATTTGCATGAAAACAACGATAGTAACGTTTGTATATCCGAATTTTTTCTAAAATTTGAATTTAAGAAAATTTTCTAAAACTTTCGACTCGGATCCCCAATTTCCAGGCCACGGGGCCACGAAAGGACACTGGTGTAAGCACTTTTCTTGTTGACGCCGCAAACCGCAGGGACACAGGAGGGGAGGGCTGGGGGTCTAGCCCCCAGAAGTCGAAGAAATTTTTTAAAACAGGCAGTCTAGAAAATTCTCTCTGCGCTAGTTTTTGCACAAATAATGGCTCAAGTTACCTGGAAGTTTCTACAGCCAAATCGAACTAATTTGTTATGATCTTCGCGTAGAGTTCGCAAGAGCATATATGGCGAGGCATTGTGAAAAGCTTCAAAACGAGCCATAAAATATCGCTCTAGCCCTTGATGAGATTCGACCAAACCACGATTATATAAAAAAACCCAAGCGTCGAAAACCTCACCCGAATGTTTTTGCTGGAAGTGTGCCAGAACAATTTTGGCTGCTCCATTCGAAAGAGCGGGTTGTGTTTGGAAGAACTTCATCAAAAATTTCAACCTTTTTTGCAAATCGTTTTCAAATAGGCGTTTGGAAATCCTGCTAACACGCATGTAACTTAGGAAAACTTAGAAAATCTTTTAATTTTAATAACTTTATGCGGTTATAATTTAAATTTAATTAACGCGGACGGCTTTAATTTAATTAACGTTTGCTTTTCTTCTTGCTCTGCTTTATTAACTTTTTATCTCCGAATCCTGACGGGGCATGCGGCTGCATGCCCCGCATGCCCCCTGGCTGCGCCCCTGCTATATACCATCGTACTTGGCGTACTTAGAACTTTCTTTTAAGCCCATTTGCACTTCTCTAGGTTGTACCGTTAGGCCGGTATAATGCAAAAAGTAGCGGGGGAAAAACCCAATGGGGGGAAAACCCAAATGGGGGGAAAATAAACCCACCCCTCACAGGTCCTAAAAATTGTCGTAGCGCGATTCTGACACTTCCTGTGTAAAATTCAACTCTTTTTTAGTTAGTATGAGTCAAAAAACCCGACCTAGGTAGCTTTTTTGAGATCTCATGTGCCATTGAAAATGCAGCATCAAACGGACAGGTTTCATAAAGTTTAACACATAAACATAGGGCAATTTTTGAAAAATGCTAAAAACGATGTAATTTGATAAAACTTATTATTCTAACGTGTAGACAATGGTTTTTTACGTACAATTGGCTATTAAAAGTCACAGTTAGACCTCTGCTGGGTCATCCAGCAGCGAAATTGCACTTTTAGGGTTTTATGCCTCTAGCTACCCAAGTATTCAAAATTGTCCAAATCTGACAGCATAGGGTGACGCAGCGTCCTCGATAATATCGTACTACAGTCCCGAATTGTTTCCCAGTTGAGCTGGTAAAAAAATTTTCAAAAAAATTTGGGTGGGTTTTTTTCCCCCAAAGTGGGTTTGGGAACGAATTCAAACTTAAGCTTGGTTCGATTGTGCCTGGGTGGCTCAATCGGTAGAGCGTCGGTCTAGTTAACCGAAGGTTGTGGGTTCGATCCCCACCTCAGGTCCGAATTTTTCGGGTCTGTGGTGCTGTAGTGACAACTTTCTTTCTTTCGTCTATTATCTTGTATCTTTTTTCCCCGCCACGTTTGGCAATGTGCCAGTCTAACGGTGCATCGGATCGGTCTAATTTTTGCTGTGTGCAAAGAGGAAGACTTGCCATCATTGCAGATATTTGCAAAACTTTTCTAGCCCAACCCAGTCAAAAGTTACATCGGTCCAAACTTTTGCCAAATTTTTGGAAGGTTGGACCAAAAAGTAGGTATCATTTTCAAAATGTCATAAAATGAGCAAGAGTGAACCAAATGACCTGATCTTTGCACACATAGGTTAGAAAGAGTCGCGCTTTCTGCTGGTATGTTTTGGAGCTCCTAGCTCCAACCCGTGACCCAGGAGGCGGGTGGGTTTTTCCCCCCAAAAAGGGGGTGGGTTTTTTTCACCCCATGGCTATATTAGCTTTTGTTGAAAAATTAAGGTCATTATGCCTTTTGAAAATTAGGTATGTTTCATAAACATAGGCAAATTTTGGAAAATTTTTAAGTGTTTATTTTCGGCAGTTTAAGCATCCTAGATCGTGTAGAAAAGCATCGTGTAGAAAACGTGTTTTTCTTGTATTTAGATCCAACCCAGACCCATTTTAAGGCAAAATACGCATTTTTGGCCAAAATTGAAATTTTGGCTTGAAATGGCACCATGTCCGATTTTTAGACCCCCTGGATCACTCATAAGAAAACGAACCTAGGTAAAACCTATACCAGTCTAATCTATAGGCTCTATTAAACAAATGTATGTATTAGTTTGACCTTTCCTGGTAATGGTTAGAAAAATATTCAATTTTGAAAAGTGGGTTTTTTCCCGCATGTAGGTTTTTCCCCGCCAACTCCAGGTCACCCCCAGGTCGCAACGGAGGGGCGAGCACAGGCCCGCACCCAGGATTTTGAAAAGGTTGGGTCCAAGGTAAAACGCAACGGGGGGTCTGGGGGCGGAGCCCCCAGAAGTTGAAGAATTTTTGCATTTTTGCCAAAAAACAGTACATTGGACGTTTATTTCTTGCAAATAGTGAATTATCGCGCCGAAGGCGCGAAAATTTTTTAAAAATAGCTGTTTTTGCCATAAAAATAGCAAAAATTTTCCATTTTGTCATCCCAAAAGGGGGGGTCTA
This sequence comes from Trissonchulus latispiculum, assembly GCA_030248195.1. Lineage (NCBI taxonomy): Eukaryota > Metazoa > Nematoda > Enoplea > Enoplida > Ironidae > Trissonchulus > Trissonchulus latispiculum. The sequence goes on from JASAND010008408.1 coordinate 16,897, forward strand.
GACCCCTTGAACCCCCCCCCCTGGGTGCGGCCTTGGGTGAGCAGTGTGGCATATATCATCATGAAGCCCAACAGATGCTCTACACATACATACAATCCGCTTTGGTCTAGGTGCTCTACACATACATACAATCCGCTTTGGTCTAGGTCTTTCCAGTAGTTCAGGGTGGCCAGGCAAAGTTTGCCAAATTTCAGCACTTGGACCAAAATTATCAAAAATTTCAAAGTCCAAAAAATTTGCAGGGAAGCAGCGGTAGCGACAATCATACAGCCTCTAGGGTTATTTTTGATGCTCTTCAAGATAGGCTATTAAAATCCTATATAGCTCATCTCATACCGGTAAGCCCACACTGGAGGTGGGTTTTTCCCCGCTTGACTCCTACTACTGCACTTAAATTAAGTATTAATTTAGAGTCCATCTAACGTGCGACACGGAATGGCTTGGTTTTGCTCATAAATGCGTATTCTTGGTGAGATGTAATGTCTATTAATGTACGTTCGCAGCAGCTATCGTTCTGTCTCTAGCGAAAATACGAGCCTACTAAGGACTCCAGCTTATATTCGGCCGGTTGCACCAAATGTGACTAACATCTAATTAGACTAATTTGTAATTAAGTTCTAATTAAGGCCATTTTCCGTTGCACCAAACGGAAAGTTAGTTAGATTTTAATTCTAGTCAGGGGTAAGATTAACATTTGGCTATCATCTGACTAACATCTGATTAGGTAGGTAGGTAGGTATAGTTACTTCCCGCCCGCTAGCCGGTGAGCTTTCGCGAGGCCCCACAAAGGAGACATTTACAGAAAAATGTAATAAATGTAGGAAGCTTAACTCGGAGAGCCACCCCCTGTACATTTTAGTTTGTACAGGTAAGCTGAGCGGTGTGTGAAACTACCTTGGGAGAGGAAAGGCTCTATTGTCCACGACGGACAGTGTCCGCTGCCCCTTTTATGCCGGCATAATGAACATTTATATTTATGTTAACGAACATATTGTTTGTAAGCCTTTGGAGGTTGAAGTGTTCATTTCAAGAAGAGAATTGTTTTGAGCCTGTCGCATAAAAGCAGCAATGGCATCGCAGTAGCCATCGCGCCCGATAGCTGAGAGCCGCCAGCCACGGGAACATCTTATTAAAATCTAACAAAATCTAACTAAAGTCATCATGTGACATAAGCTTGTATATACCTGATTTTCTAGAGCTCATCTGGGAAAATACTGATTGGTTTAGAGCTAATCAGATTTTAAAATCTAACAAGCTTGGTGCAACGGAGAATCTGATTAAAATAAGATTAAGACTAGCTAATAACATTTTTGATTTAATCATATTAATTAAGTTAATCATATTTGGTGCAACCGGCTGACTAGCATTTTTCCAACTTGAGTTTTTACATTCTCAACCGGAATTTGACATATATAGCCCCACACACTGTAGCGTAGGTACAAAAAATTTTCAGGGGGCGGTTTTGATCTAAGACTTTGAAGAGGGGGGGGGGTAAATTTTCTCAATTTTTGCGCAACAACTATTTGCCCACTACTGCAAATTGTCCTATTCCTTTAAAGCTTTCTCATGGTTCATGTTCTGGACTTGTTACAACTGACAGCGACTCCTTAAAATATAAATCGGGAAGTCTGGGGGCAGATCTCCCAAGAAATTGAGAAAATGTTTTCAATATTGCTATTAAAACACTGTTGAAACATACAGTGGCGTAGATAGGTCTTTGATTCGGGGTGGGCGGATCTTTGGCAAGTCGGGGGGGGGGGGTCCGCGGACCGAACCCCCCTAAAAACTTTTTACCGTGACCCACAATCGTAACTTTCAATATTTTTAAAAATAAACTTGTTTTTCAGATTGCCACCAAAAACGGCTACAGAAGCTTTAATTCTTAATTAGTAAACTTGAAAAATTTTCTCAGATTTTCACCAGAAACAGCTTAATTATTATTATAAAGCTTTTTTCAGATTTTGCTAGATTTTGCTTATTCGGAACTGCTAGAGAAACTTTGTATATCATTCTTTAATACCATGTTGAAAACCTTTAACTTTTTAAATTTTTTAACTGAATCGCTTTTGAATCCCCAGAAGTGGAGACTTTTTTATATTTTAGACACGAAAACAATTTTTTCTAAGCACTTTCTTGCTATTTATTTCAGATCTATGATATGAGAGCTAGAATTGAACGCGTGGAAGCACTGTGGAGAAACTAAATGTCACGAAGAAATAGGACCCGCAGGGGGTCTGGGGGGCGGGGCCCCCAGAAGTTGAAACATTTTTCAAATTTAGACTCCCTGAGGAATTAATTTTGAGCACTTTCCTTATAAGTGCCACATCTCCAAGACTAAAGACAGAAACATTTATTTTAGGAAAATGAAATATATACTTAATACGTATCAACTTGTCATAGCAGTTAGCAATATGAGTAAGAACGCAGACAAGCGGGAGTATGGGTGCACAGCCGCCAGTATAAAGTTTTTATACTATTACGTTTCAAACCTATTTTTCCAAAAACTTTCGCGCAAACTTGTTTTCTAGTTTGGCTCAGAGCTAGCGATTTTTTTGAAAAATTAAAGGGTTGAAACCTATATTCAGACTACTTCGCCAGCAAAAACTGGCGCTATAATATGTTAAGCTCGCGCTGCGCGCGAGCTTAAAAATTTTTCCGCTGGCAAAATTTCCAGGGGGGCAAACAAGCTTCGGGGGGGGGGGGGCCCGCCCGGGGGCCCCCCCTATCTACGCCATACATAATTCTTTACACCTGTGCTTGTTCTAGTGGGGGGGGGGGGTGGGGAAACGACCTCCCCCTCCAAACCAGAGGGTGCCCCTTTTGGTACCAAATTTTGCCCTGAAAAATTCACTCAGAAGGCCAAATTTTCAAAAAATTTCCGGAGGTTTTAACTCATTTTTTGCCTTTTTTAACACTAAGTCTGCCTATTTTTGTGATAAAAATCACGTTTTACAGAACATGCCAGAAAAATAGAGCTATATAGTTTTAGCACATTTTTCGAAAAAATTTGCGCCCCACCCAAAAATCCCTAGAATAAGCCCAGTATATACACTGACTATATTTATCAAATATCATGGGGGAGCTCGGAGAGCCCCCCATAATATGAGCTATAAAGGCACTTTGCGGATTTGGAAAAGTGCTAATTAGGCATAACTAATTAACGGGAAGGAATTAAGAGCTAATATTTGCATTTTTGAAATCTCCAGGCCAAGAGCTTTCGAATGATATCAAACTTGCCCGGAAAAAATGAACTTTGAAAAAATCTACTTTCTCTTACGGGTTTGAAAGTGGGGGTTTTTTCTCTGTATTCAGCATGATTTTTTCCAATATTGTGTTAACTCGATTTTTCGAACGGCCCATAGGAAAAATTTTCTATACTATTTTTTGATTATATAGGCAATGGTACTTAGCAAGTTTGTTTTTTTCGAATTTCGATTTGGTTCGATTTTTACAGATGGTCAAAAATGGGAAAAATAGCGTTTCTGGACACCTGCAAGCTGAAAAATTTCTAAGTCCGAAAATTTGAAAATAGTCTAAAAAACGGGCAAAAACATCGTTTTTCACAATACGAAATCGGGGAAACTATATCGTGGACCAGGTGTGGCCGGTGTGGGAAATGGCGTATATAGAAAATCCCACGGCTGGGGTGGTACCCATATACAGTAAATCGGGGTCGCTGAAGACGATAAGCATATCGCCGAAGCCGACGGATGTGACCCTCGGGCTGCATGGCGCCCGTGGTTCCTCGCCCAGGGTCAAAGTTGGGAAAAGTGCCTAAAAACGGCTATTTTTGGTCTTTTGGTGGTGCCTATATATAGTAAATCGGGGTCGCTGAACACGATGAGCATATCGCCGAAACCGACGGATGTGACCCTCATGCTGCATGGCGCCCGTGGTTCCTCGCCCAGGGTCAAAGTTGGGAAAAGTGCCTAAAAACGGCTATTTGTGGTCTTTTGGTGGCGCCTATATAGTAAATCGGGGTCGCTGAACACGATGAGCATATCGCCGAAACCGACGGATGTGACCCTCATGCTGCATGGCGCCCGTGGTTCCTCGCCCAGGGTCAAAGTTGGGAAAAGTGCCTAAAAACGGCTATTTTTGGTCTTTTGGTGGTGCCTATATATAGTAATAAATCGGGGTCGCTGAACACGATGAGCATATCTTAAGCATATCTTAGCATAACATATTTTTGCTACTGAGCTAAAATATTAACTATTTTTAACCTAAATAGCTAAAAAATGCCTAAAAATGTCTAACAGTCCGGCGAAACCGGAAAAATTTTTCAAAATGTACCCTCAAAACCCTATTTTTCCGGGCACTTAAAAGTTCTGGGGGGGAAGGCCCGAATCCTGGGGGGCGGCGATTCTGGGGGGGGCGACCCAAGTCTGGGGGAACGAAATTGGGGGGGGGGGGGGGACCCCCACCCCCCCCCCCTGTAGGAAAAAGCCAGGCGTTTCTGAATCATTCGTATTGCCGGAGAAAAAACTCTATCACTGGTTTTTTTACCCGCCGTGCAAAAAACCACGGCGGGAAAAAAGCACAGTACTGAAAATGACCCACGGCCCACGCTAGTCAGCTGAGCAATATTTAAAGGCTGTTTCTACATTTTCGGCCATTCTAAATAGCATGGTGCACTTTGCTTTCAGTAAAAAGCTATTTATCTGATATAGTCACTAGTCACTAGTCAGGTATAAGATCATTGTAAATCTACCCCTATTATACTTAAGTATATATAAAACGTCTTGAAAAATAAGGAGTATATTATGTATATACAAGCAAACGTACATTGAATACGGCCGAACCCTACAATCATCCCGTTTTGCGACCACCACATTAGATGAGGGCAACCAAAGTAAAACACACAAAACCAATATACATATATATATATATAATACGATGACGAAATAATCTAAATAACACTCGAGATTAAGTCAAAAATTCACGTTTTACTATGTAACCATGTGAACATAAACAATCAAAGTATATAAAGGCTCGAAAAAATGGCCGGGTCCGAAAAAAATACACCCACCTATGTCGGGCTGAAAGCTACGTTAGTCAGCCAAACTGTCCCCCATAAAAGCGCAAGCTTATTTATATCCAGCCATGATGATGATATGACCGTTTTCCCAAGCAGGGATTTTTTGAAAATCGGACCTGCGTAAATTTTGCGTATTTTTGTTTTCGAGTGGGTATTTTTATTTTCGACTGCGTAAAATTACAAAAATCGCTTCTCAACGTTATAAACGCTATAAACGCATTTAGCGTCGAATTAATTCATTTGTTTTAAAATAACCTTAAAGGTCTTAGCTTCATTTTACGTTGCGTGCCGATTGAACTATGGTGTAACAGTATGAATATTTGACGCGAAATAGATACGCAGGGGGTCTGGGGGGCGCAACCCTCCAGAAGTTGAAGAAAATTTTAAATTTTTGATTAAATTTGCTCTTAAAACATTGAATTCTTTGCCTGGAGCAATTTAATAGTAAAGTTAATTGTTGGTTAGACAAATAGAGTTTACGAATAGAACAAATAGAGTCTTAGAACAGATAAGATTTTAGATTACTATGTCCAATTAAAATAGAAACAAAAACAACGCATGTATTATATATTTATACGTGTGCTTAGAAGCAACTGCAGACGGAAGGATCAATGTAGAAGCGAAGAGGTAAGTGGGGGGTCTGGGGGGCGGAGCCCCCCAGAAGAAGCCAGAGCCCAAACTACGTTGAATTGTCTCAAGAAATTAATTTAGAGCACTCTAGAAATACTTGCTACCGAATTTTTCGGCTGCGTATTTTGGTGCGTATTTTAGTTTTTGACTGCGTATTTTTAAGCTCGACTGCGTAAATACGCAGTATTTTACGCAAAAAAACCGTGTTCCCAAGGCCCCGCACTCATGCAGGCTGAGGACTCAAAAATGGTACTATGAAAAAGTTGGTTTTCAACTTTTTGGATCCGTTGGCACATTTCTTGGGACAATTCAACGTAGTTTGGGCTCTGGCTTTATCTGGGGGGCTCTGCCACCCAGACCCCCCGCTTATATACCTCTTCGCTTCTACATTGATCCTTCCGTCTGCAGTTGCTTCTATGCACACGTATATTGTTGTATACGTACGTTGTATACACATGCGTTGTTTTTGCTTCTATTTTGATTTGACATAGTAAACTAAAATTTTATCTGTTCTAAGACTCTATTTTTTGTATTCGTAAACTCTGTTTGTCTAACCAGCAATTAACTTTACTATTAAATTGCTCCAGGGAAAGAATTCAAAGTTTTAAGAGCAAATTTAATCAAAAATTTAAAATTTTCTTCAACTTCTGGGAGGCTGCGCCCCCCAGCCCCCAGACCCCCTGCGTGTCTGTTTCAAATCAAATATTCATACTTTTACACCATAGTTCAATCGGCACGCAACGTAAAATGAAGCTAAGACCTTTAAGGTTGTTTAAAAACTCTTGAAAAACGAATTAATTCGACGCAAAATGCGTTTATAGCGTTTATAACGTTGAGAAGCGATTTTTGTAATTTTACGCAGTCGAAAATAAAAATAAGCACTCGAAAACAAAATACGCAAAATTTACGCAGGTCCGATTTTCAAAAAAAACCCTGGTTGGCAACCTTTTGGCTCTTGTTCGCTACACTAAAGCTATAGTAGCACCTGTTTTCACATACTATATACACATTGCTTCTAGTTTTTTAGCAATAGGTTAGCAATAGCACAGTTGCGCAGCATAGGGTGTATTTTTTCGGACCCACTGGGCATTTGGATCCGGTAGTGGCGTCCCCGGTGCATCTCTAATAAAAATACAGCTAAAAGTTCTTATTTTAGGTGATATAAATCGACTAGGAGTTGAGTTTCCACAACTTTCCGGGTTTGTCTCTGATCCCACCCCATCTGCGCTTGGGGCTTGGAGTGTCGAAAGATGCTGTGCTCCTCTACCTTGCGTATGAGCAGTTAATGGATGTCTTACTACCGGAGCCGAAAGGCCAAGAAGGTGTCGCTCTAGCTTCCCATTGTGGGACAGCATTCAGGCGACGAAGCGAGAGTCATACTAGCTATGACTGATGGGGAGAGACAAAGGTTACCGCCCTCATACAGCCTCTTGGCCGAGTATCCCGGCAATAACAACAACCTTCTATGGCGGTTTTCAGAAGATCTTCTACATAGATGTCTGTTGGATATTATTTTTTGTCGTTATAAGAAACAAAATACGTATGGGCCACCATAAGCGACATTACTACGTGATAAAAACAGTAGGGCCGGATGAAAAAGTTTTCGGCCATATGAGGTAATCGGACTATCTAATGAAAATTAACCACCGTTAACTGGAAAGACAGGTCAAAAGTCAACGGAAAATGCATGAGGAACATCTGTACATATGACTTGTATAGTCACTTTGGCGCTAGATATTGAAGATACAAATTTTTGGCCCTGTATTTTTTCGACCCTGCGTATGTTTTTCGATTTGGGCCCGAAAAATACAGCAAATTTTCGAAGATTTTCTGAAATCGCAGTCCTTGCCCGGGAAGCGCATCAAATTTAGTATATTTAGCCAAAAAAACCAAAGTTACAATGAATGGGTAACGATTTTTATATAGCAATGTTCACAAAAAATCACCCACCTAGACGGCTAAGAACAAGCCGCAACCAGAAAAATTTTTGCATGGTAATGGCCACAAGTCCCAACCCTAACATATGTAAGTTTGGCTGCCGAGGCCCAACTCCTCCGACTAGGGTGCCCAAAATAGTCGACCCACCCAAAATCGGACCCTCGGACAACTCCGGACCAAAATTGAAATTTTTGCTGGTACTCACTATGGACTTTGCGCAGCTACCCCATATTATGCATGCGACATGTCCTAACTCTAAGGCTGTATTTTTTGTCGAAAATTTTTGGGAACTTTTACGCAGTCCTCCAAAATTTTTTGCGGAACTTCGCAAAAAATTGCGAAATTCATATTTTTTAGTTTTGCAATGATAACTAATGAATTTTGTTGATTATGTTGTATTTGAGCGCATTCTTCACATTTAACGAATAGTATAACCACCAAGTTATATGCAACTATTTTTCCAAAGTCGAAGCATGTGTATATATGTATATACGTGTGTTTTTGACAAGAATATAAAGTTACAGGTGAAAATGCGGGGGGTCTGGGGACGGAGCCACCCAGAAGCTGCGAAAATTTTGTAGTACTGTAAAAAATCCTTAATAGAAACACTCAAAATTTTGATTTCGGCAGCCAGAAAACCAAAGCTGCCACAGGGAAAAATTAGTATAAAATTTGGTTTGGGAACATTTATATACAACGTTTTAAAAATAAAATCAGATAGAAAGATTTCGAAAAAATAGTAAAAATAGAAAGAACAGAGCAATCATAATGAAGCACAACGCCAAGATAAAAACGAATTTAAAAATTGGGGTCTGGGGGTGACAGCCTCCAGCAAAAGCTAGATGTTTCCGGAAAACTCAAGCTTGAAAATCTATTTTTTCGAGCGATTTAGAAAAGATTTTGTGTTATTCTTGTGCACTTTGGTGTCCAAACAGGTTATGTATAATATACATATGTATGTAAGTACGTATATCCACGACTCTGTTCAACAAATGCATACTTCAGAATTTTTATCATCTTACTAGAGTGGTTACTATGTGTACGCGTGTACTTCTTCAGGTATTTTAGGAAATTAGTTTATGCGAAAAGAATTTTATTTAATCTCGGACAAGAGTCCTATCACAAGACTGAAAGGTGTCTACAATACAGAAATACGCGCCGAAGGCGCGAAAATGTTTTGAAATTTTCTGCAAAAAGTACCGGAAACACGTTGATTTATTATCAGAAATAGCTGAAAATTTCTACTCCAGGCCAAAAATTTTTGCGGAACTTTACGCAGAGCTCCGAAAAAAGTTGGGAATTTTCAAAAAAAGTGCGGAATTTCGCAGTTTTTTTCGCAAAAAACCACAGCTCTAAGGTATCCAACCATATATTGGATTCCCTGCCATGTCCTCTGGCTTCGCCACCGGCGGGTGATTTCTTTTTGTGAACAAATTCACAAAAGAAAAATCACTACCAACTTTGTGTAAAATGCCTCTGGAGCAACTAATGCCAAATTCGAGCTCAGCGGCCCGAAAAACCTATACAGAGCATGTTTTAGGTACCTCAACCCCCTTCTGGCAGACGGTCCGGCCAATGGACCCGGCCCGGACCCTCCAGACCCAGGGGCAGCGTTTTTTTCAAAATCGGATTTCATCAAATTTTCGTCATTTTTATTTTCTGAACGTTATTTATATTTGACAAACGTCAAAAATAAATTTTTGCAAAACTATACAAGAACAAAAAGTGCTCCTTCGTCGCATGTAAAATACATATGAGTCTTCGTAGGCAGGTTGTACATAAACAAAAACTAGCCTGTGAAATACATATGAGTTCCGTAGGGAGGTTGTAAATTAAGGAAAACAAGTTGCAACCGCTTAACATATGAGCCTGTCCTAGAACGAGGCTCATATTGGCGTATGTCATAATACGAATAATTTGCAGATTTACTTTTTTAATACATACTGCATAAAGCTTTTCATTACAAATTATCCTTCATATATATATATAATGTTGATCAGTCATTATAGTGTGCATATGCTCAATACGGTACGCCATGAGGCGCTCTGACTCACAGCCAAGAGGGAACGCATTCAGCGTATGTATAATGTGAAAGTGTTTCGAGAATGCATTAGAGGTGTGCCATAGTGTTTCAGGAAACAGGTTGCATGCACAGTTCAGCTTGAGCAGTCGTAGTTCACTTCAGTCCTGGGCCATGACGTCTATTCATTTTTCCGTAATGTGGATGAAGCTGAGGTTCTTTAATGAGGCTTTAATGTGGAATGCACTGTGACGCCAATATGAGCCTCGTTGTAGGACAGGCTCATATGTTAAGTGGTTGCAACTTGTTTTCCTTAATTTACAACCTCCCTACGGAACTCATATGTATTTCACAGGCTAGTTTTTGTTTATGTACAACCTGCCTACGAAGACTCATATGTATATATTTTACATGCGACGAAGGAGCACTTTTTGTTCTTGTTTTCTATTATTTTATATATGTATGCTCATGAAGGTATATATGTATAGATATCTTTCAACGGTAGCAGGCAAACCAACCACAGCACTCCACAACCACTTTGAGCATGCAGTTCTATGGCAAATGTTGCTCAGCTCGCTCAGGGCTTTCATTTGGTACCAAATTTGACCAGTTTTGAAAAATTTCATTTTTGACCGAAAATCGCCAAGTCCCCCCCACCCCAGCACAGCACTCTACAGCCACTTTGAGCATGCAGTTCTATGACAAAAGTTGCTCAGCTCGCTCAGGGCTTTCATTTGGTACCAAATTTGACCATTTTTGAAAATTTTCATTTTTGACCGAAAATCGCCTAAGCCCCCACCCCACCCCACCACAGCACTCTACAGCCACTTTGAGCATGCAGTTCTATGATAAAAGCTGCTCAGCTCGCTTAGGGCTTTCATTTGGTACCAAATTTGACCACTTTTGAAAAATTTCATTTTTGACCCCATGACCTCCCACCGACCTGACCCTCCAGATGGCAAAGTGGAACCAGCACAGCAAGATGGGTGGGTCAGACGGCAAAACGGATGCCAGGAATGAGCTGGGCGCACCAGAAAACCCCTATAGACAATGTTTTGTCGGGCTATGTACAGTCCTATATGGTGTTCCCGGAAGTCGGTACCGACCGGACCCTCCAGACGGCAAAGTGGAACCAGCACAGCAAGATGGGTGGGTCAGACGGCAAAACGGATGCCAGGAATGAGCTGGGCGCACCAGAAAACCCCTATAGACAATGTTTTGTCGGGCTATGTACAGTCCTATATGGTGTTCCCGGAAGTCGGTACCGACCGGACCCTCCAGACGGCAAAGTGGAACCAGCACAGCTAGATGGGTGGGTCAGACGGCAAAACGGACACCGGGAATGAGCTGGGCGCACCAGAAAAACCCCTATAGACAAAGTTTGGAGAGGCAAAGTAAAGCCTACTATGGACCTCCGGGAAGCGGTTACCGACATGACCCCTCAGACGGTCAAGTGGAACCAGCCCAGCAACTTGGGTTACTCGGGCAGCAAAACTGATAGCGGGAATCGATTCTCCGTCCCAAAAACCTTTGTATGCAAAATTTGAGCCACCCATGTAGCAAAATAAGCGAAAAAATTAAGTTCAAAGTTCGACCCAAAATTCACCAATTTTGGCCTGCCAGTACCGAAAACAAACGCACGAAGAAGGAAAATCATATAGCATTTGAACGACCCCGATATGTGTACTGTTTAACCATATAGTCAGTATTGCCCCATATATAGCCCAATCTGACTTATTAAGGCGCCTTTGAAGCATACTTTTTGGCCATTTTAGCGTTTTGGCCGACTTTGGCCCCCAGCCAAAAATTTTTTCCGGCCCTGGGAGGCATAAAAACTAGCTTATTTTCTTATTTTTGATTTGTACTACAAGAATATATATGGGTTTCATAGGTAAAAATTTTTCTATCTGTAGTTATTCAAGCTACAAAACCCCCTTATGAGACATCAAAAGCGAGAAACCGGAAAAAAACATCTCTCGTAAGCGATTTTTGGCATAACTTTTTAACGGAAAGTGGTACGGGGATGAAACTTCGCACACATACTAAACTCGACACGTACAATTTTTTGCGCACATAATCTGCGCAGGATCTGCGCAGATTCTGCGCAGCCTTGTTTTACACGGTCATTCGACCATTTTCACCCAAGCAATACGTAACTGAACGAAGTACGCA
>JASAND010008409.1:0-30153 GCA_030248195.1 Trissonchulus latispiculum
GACAGCGATGGCCGCCTGTCATAAAATGGGAAACGGACTTCGGCCAACATGTCCCTTCACACCGGCCTTTGGGGACAACAAGCTTTGAAGGACTCGTCACGGCGACGAGCTTCCGTCGACATTCCGAGCGGCACAGGCCTCCCCTGTAGGTGGAAATAGGGGCGCAGCTTGCGAAGGGTTGCCGCCAAGTCGGGGTCAGGGGGGACTTCTTGTGCTCGATCATATCAAGCACTGCGGCAAACTCCGGTTCTTCTCTCGGAGTTCGCGCTTCCAGGTGGTAAGGTCAGAGGGGGCAGGGGTAATCAGGGTTATGGCACAAACGGTAGGGGGGTAGAGGACGTCGGTGAGGTGCTGTTCCTATCGAGGGAGCCCGTCTCGGTTATTGGTTTCCTCCGGGATGTGGGCCGGATCCGTCCGTCCCAGTCATATTGAGCCTGCTCAGACGACCCAGGATCTGAAGAAGAAGAAGAAGAAGAAGGTGCTGTTCCTCATCCTCAGGGGGGTTACGGGAATCCAGCCGGGAAAGACCGTCCGGCACTACATTGATTTTTCCGGGGCGGTATTCGACTTCGTAGTCGAATTCCATAAGGCCGAGGGCATACTTGGCGACATCCCCTTGGCCTTGCTGCTTATAATTATTCAGGATGTACTGGACGGCCTGGTTATCCGTACGTATAAGGAACTTTTGGATGGTGAGGTAATGCCGGAATTTGCGACAGGCCCACAAGGCGCCTGTCCCTTCCAGCTTATTGATATCGTAATTCTTTTCGGCGGGGGAGAGGGCGCGGCTAGCATAAGCCACGGGGCGTTCCTTTAACGTACGGGGGCCGTTGGGGTTTTTGGCGGACCGGGGGACGGAAACTCGTTGTTCTAGTACAGCGCCTAGCCCACTGTAACTAGCGTCAACGGATACGATAAACTGCCTTTCAAAATCAGGGAACGCCAGGACGGGGGCTTGGGTAACTTGGGTCTTGAGGGTCTCGAAGGCTTCCTGACACTCTTCAGACCACACAAAGGGGGCGTTTTTCTTGAGAAGGTCGGTGAGGGGCTTGGCAATGCGGGCAAAATTTAGGACAAACCGGCGATAGTAGCCGCACATGCCAAGGAAGGACTTCACTCCTGTGACGTCCTTGGGGGGTTGGAGTTTGGTGACGGCGGACACCTTGTCGGGATCGACGCTAACGCCGTTGCGTCCGACATAGTGTCCAAGAAAGGGGACGGAATGGCGGGCAAAACAGCACTTTTTCAGTTTAATACGTAGGCCGTTTTCCCGGAGTTTCTGGAATGTGGTCTGAAGGGTGTGGATATGGGACATGGGGTCAGTGGAGGGGATGAGAACGTCGTCAATATAGACGGGGAGGTCGGTGAGGACTTTCTCCATAATCCTCTGGAAGGTAGCCGGGGCGTTACATAATCCGAAGGGCATAACATTCATATGGAAAAGGCCCATATGAGAAACGAAGGCGGTTTTTTCGCGGTGTTCGGGGTAGACCTCCACCTGCCAGTACCCGGCGGCTAGGTCAATGGTGGAAAGGATGTTCGCACCCTGCAATTGGTCGAGAATTTCGTCGATTTTGGGGAGGGGGTAATTGTCTTTCTTCGTGATTTTGTTCAGGCGGCGGTAATCGATGACAAGACGGGTAGACCCGTCCTTTTTCCCTACCAAAATGCAGGGTGAGGACCAGGGGGAAGTGGAGGGGGAGCACACGCCCTCGTCGAGCATGGCCTTGATGTGTTTCTCAATCTCGGCCTTGTCCTTCGGATTATTTCGGTACGCCCGGCTTTTGATGGGGCCCTCCTTGCCGGTATCTATGATGTGCTGGTCCACTTTCGTCCGCCCGGGGTTTCCGGGACGGGCAATAACATCAAAATACTCGACAAGGAGGCGTTTAAGGCCGTTTTTGAAGTGTTCATCGAGGTCCATGGCGGCGAAATCCACATTCTCCTCGATGAACTTGACGCGTTCTTCCATGGAGGGGAGGGGTTGGGGAAGCATGGTGTCTGCCGAGTAATGCAGGTCATTAAACCCGCGCAGACCCTGCTCTGAGGGGAGAGGGGCTGGATCCAATTGTTCAGAAGTACTGGGTAAGGGTGGGTTTGCCTCCAACTGTTCCTGGGAAGGGGCATCCGGCAAAAAAAATTCGTCTGCCGGGGGTTCCGAGGCATCTGCAAAGAGGACCTCGGCTTCCGTCATCTCCTCGAGGTGACAAGTCACGGGGTCAGTATCCAGGGAAGGGGTAGTGGGGACAACTTCGGCTTCCGAAGTTGTCTGGGGAAGTTGGAGGCAATAGATAGTGGGGTCAACCCACTTTACCGGGGAATGATCGGGTTCCATCATATCCGTGAGGTCCGGTGTACCTCCGGGCAAAAATCTGTCCTTTTCACTGGGGTATGGTAGGGGAGAGGGAGGGCTACACTGGGCTGCCCGTATAGCCGGATGGTCTGTCCAGGATTGTAAACTATCCTGAAGTTGGAGTAGGTTCACCCCCCATTCCGTCGCACACTGACGTCCGTCAGCCTCCTGAATGGGGGTGATTGGCTCGGCCTCACCGAAGGACAGATTTTTAGGGAGGTCGACCAGACAATCATGGGGGTTATAGACTCGGATATAGGTGACCTTGTCCGACGTTTCGAGGACACCAGGGACAGGGTAGACCTCATACCGCTCCATAAGTTCCGGGTCAGGTTCAAAAAGGACTGCTTGGTACCAGTTGGGTTGCTTTGCGCCGTCCACGAGACAGCGCACGGGGACCATAGCTTCAGACCGGGGTTGTAGGGTTTTCTTCTCCCTCATGCAGAAGAAAACGCTAAGGGCGGTCTGAATGCTAAACTTGTTAGCCAGGGCCTGTAGTTCTTCCGGGGTCAGGAGGGGCGTCTCCCAATAGGGGGTTCGGAGGGAATGGGTTTTTGGGATGATGGACCAATCGGCTCTTTCCAGGAAGTCATAACCAATTATGACGTCCTGGTGTAACCCTTGGGTTACATGGAAGGTGAAACTGAATTTATGGTTATTGCAAGCAAAAGGGAGTTCGCAAGAGCCGATTATTTGGAGGGTGGAACCCGCTGCGGCAGTGGACACTTTGGCCACCGTCGCAGTGTCCAGGGAAAGGGAGAGGATACCCGAGGCATTTACGCGGTCGAAAAATGCCTTGGATATGAGGCAAATATTGGCCCCGGAGTCTACGAGGGCAATGGCTTTGACCCCGGACATGCTCACCAGGATTAGGGGGCTTTTCCGCAGGGCAATACGGGAGCATTGCGATGCGAAAAAGGACGTGTTGCCCATCAAAACGGCTTGGACCGCTTCTCTGATGGGATTAGAGGGCGGGCTTTTGGGTGGTGAGGCGTCTGGTCTGCGCTTCCTCCTCCAGACATTGCGTTGGATCCGGAGGAAGCGAGGGGGGCGGGGTTTTTTCGGGGAATCTGGGTTGGGTAGGAGAAATGGGTTTTTCGGGTTGAGAGGGGGCTTCCCCCTCAGAATGGGACCGTTTATGGTTAGGGGACCGGGTTTTCTTCGATTTTGGAGCGGTCTTATTGGTCGTGGGGTCGGACTGAGGACGCTGGGGTTGAGGAGGATGGTCAGCCCAAATGGACATATTGGGGAGACGGAGTTGGCCAGATGCTTCCAGCTCCTCCGTCCGGCGGCGGTCCATGGCCATGAAGTCAAAAAGCAAGTTCTCGAACTCGTCGACTTTCCTGCGGACCTGGGTCATGGTGGTGTGAAAGTCTTCGTTAGCCTTTCTAGTGGCGTGGCCCACAGAGGTTAACACTTCGTATTGGGCTGCCTCAACCTCGTTCAGCTCCTCGCGGACTTCCTGGAACATGTCACCCAATTCAAAGTAAGGTGCCCATTGTTCCGGGGTAAAGGGGTTGGCAGAGGTTGCAGTTGGGGGGGGGACAGAATCGTGACGGGCGCTCTTGGAATGCCGGGGGGCGAGCCGCCTCGAATTGTCCCCTTTATTCCGCAGGAGTCGGATAGGGTCAGGGTTTGTTCCAGAGGGGGCGTCGTCAAGGTTACGTAGGTTACGTAACCGGGAGGCCAGGTTATCATTATCCAGGGAAGTGGGGACATCCTGGTGCTGTGAGGCGCTGGGGGGGTTTTGCCGACCGGAGGTGGACGGCAAGTTCTCCCCAGGGCTTTGTTGGAAGTTAGGGGGGGGGAATGGGTACGTACGTTATCGGATATACGTACGTTTTTACGGTTTTGTTTGGGAAGGGGTGGGGTAGTCAGCAGTGGATCCTTTAGGGGAGGGACGTTGTCGGTGAGATCCACTTGGATCTTCTTCGTCGCTTTCTGGGGCTTATAGGGATGCCGGGCGGGTTTCCACTGCCGACTTTTAACCCGCTTATCGCTCAACAGCACCAGATTTGCCCCGGTGAGAGGCGGGTGGACGGTCGAGGGGGAATAGGAATCATGATGCAAATCATGCTTCTCTTGCTGAGGGGGGGTTAAAGGAGGTCTGGCGTGGCCCAAGACTGGCGGTCATTAGTAAAGGCAAGGACCATATTTACAGCATAGGAGGGTTGCCGGGGGCGCCCTCCAGGATTTACTGAGGACGCCCCTGGTTGGCGTTTCCCTGGTTCTGAAAAAGGCCAGGGGGTCTCTGACTCCTGGGTGGGGGTGGGAGGTCGTTCTGGGCACCTCCTTGTTGGTCAGGTGGTTGGTACGGGTTTAGCGGCTGATCCGTGACAGCCACCTTAGGGTTACTCAACATACGTAAAAACCCGGGGTGGTTTGGACCCAGGTTCTGGACTGCTCGGATTCGGTCAGGGCATTGCATTCAACCATGCCCTTCCTTAACGCACCAGAAGCACAATCCAGGTCCATGTGGCCTCTCGTTGGGGTTATTGGGACGGGGACCAGAGTTGGAGGGGTAATTATAGCCAGACCTATAATTAGAGTTGGGACGAGGGTTCTGAGAGCGGGGAAAGCGGGGCTGTTGGTATTGGGCTCGAGCTTGAGGGGGGTAGGGTGATGCCATACGCATTTCTGCTGCGTAGGCCTCTTGCTCCGGGGAATTTGAGGGGTAATCGAAGTAATCAGGGTCTTCGAAAGGGTCGTAATAAGCTCGAGCCGCAAAGGCTAGGGGCGGGGTTTCTTCCTCCATGGCCCGCTCGACGGACTGGACAATAAGCAGAGCTCGGTCGATCATGGAACTCTGCTCATTTTGGGGCCAATAGGACATTTCGGCTAGCTGACCAGCCACCCGGACCCTAAGGGCTTCCCTCAGGCCGGATTTGAACTGTTCAGCCATTTTCCGGTCGCGTTCCCGGATACCAGCGGAGGGGAAGGCTTTTACCGCCAAAAGTCGAAGGGCCGTTACGTACTGGTGGGCTTTTTCCGAGAGTTGTTGCCTTCGGCGGTAAAATTGGTCGGCATACTGCTCGACCGTCGTGGGAATGGGCTCGTACAATTGCTTCAGAATGTCCACCAGTTTCTCGAAGGAATCGGGTAGGTTAGGGCCATGGAGGGCTTCCTTGACGGAGTCGTCAAGGAACTGCCACAGGATTCGGTGGAGGAGGTGGGGAGGGACTTCATGGACACGAGCCGTGTCCTTGAAGTTTGAGATCCAGGTCGTGAACTTGATCTGGCTCTGGGGGCCTAGGAATGGTTTCGTTCCCTTAAAGGCCTTCAGGTACTCAGCCACGTGGCGCGCCGTGGACAGGTTGGACTGCTCCACCTGGGCTTCCTTGGTGTGCAGTCGGGGGTTAGGGCGTCTCCGGGAAAAGGGAGGGCGGGTAGGTCGGTTAGCCCGAGTATCGCTTTGGGCCCGGGGGCGGAATGGGAATGTGGGGCCATCGTCACCGGATTCCGAGTCAGACGACGGCGGAGAATCGCCGTGGGGAGGGGTTGGACGGCTAGGGGGCTGCCCCCTCGTCCTTGATTCGGGTGGGGGTTTCACATCGGAATCCTCTTCGATGGCCGCCACAATTTCGAGGAATTCTGTATAAACCCTGGGATGGTTTTGATACAGAAAAACCCACATTTCTCGGGTCATATGGCGTACCTGCTGGGCCAGGACCGACTTACCAATCTGGTCGTCGAGGTATTCATAGGGGGTTTTATGCGTAGGAGGGGCCCAGCCAGGACACGCCGGGACCTTGGGACAAAAACCCAGAGCGGGTTTTTCTTGGGTTGGGGCTTTCCGGACGGCTGTTCCAGGGGAGTGGGATTCGGGGGTGGGGCTGAATCTGCTGAATTTCCGGAGGTAGAGGGGTAGGACTCATGTGAGGCCAGGGGGGGCGTCCCGTCATCATAATTCTGACGGTTCCGTAGGTCACCCGACTTGTCCCACATCAAGCCGGATGAAGGAGAGGCCAGGCCACAGTGCTGGCTAGGCCGGCGATTTTGGGGTTTTTGAGCTCCCTCAGAGGTAGCTCTAGGTCGGGTAAGGGGGGGCATGGATTTTCTCACTCTTGATTGGGCTGGACCCGAATCAGTGAGACGGTCAAAAATGGGGTTTTTGGGGTTAGGGGCGTCGCCGATCAGCCGGGCCAGCTGCTCTTGATACTTCCTCCACTGGCCTCGGGTACGCAGTTTATCTTCTTCGCTGGGGTCGGAACCGTCTAGATGAACCGTGGAGTCATGACGGGAGGGGCTTCCCCTACCTCCGTCGTGGGAGGAGTCCGACGAGGGGTGTAGGTAGTCCTCGGGACTCAGTCCTGACCCGAGGCGGATGTGGACGGAAGATCCGGGCTGCCCAGAACTTCCGCCCGTGGCCCCAAGGTCAGGGGGGGGGGGGTCAGGGAATCGGGCCACTCTGGGTTTACTGTCAAAGGGGTCGTCTTCAGGGGGGCGATTATCCATTATAAGCACGACACAAGAGAAAGACGACTCACCAAATTAGTTATATACGTATATCGAAATTTTGGGCAGTACTTGGGGACGATAGGGACTTTTTGGGGCGATATACGTATATAACTAGGAAAGGTCGGGGATTTCTAGGCCAGGGACACGAAACTCCGATTATACGTACGTATTTCAGGCCAAAATTCGGGGGTTGGGTCGAATCTCCGAATCGACCTGGATTTACGGGGAATCCGTCCAGGGGATAAGCAGCAGTCCACCAGTTGGGGTTTACGGCGTCCAACAGTACAGGGTTAGATTCCTGGGCGGGTCCCGGAATCCAACCAAATTTTACAAAATTTTGTATTTCCCTCCCAAAAAAGTTTTCTGGGTGGGGGGGGGGGGCTAATTGATGTAAATTTAGGGCCGGCAGGGAGTTACTGGTATAATGAGGGTGGGTTATCACTTGGCCTGGCCCCGGTGATAATCAAGAGGTAGAGTTGGGCTACCCAACTATAAGAATAATTTCCAAAAGGGTGAGGAAAAATAACACGGCACTAAGAATTCACAAAAATGAACCAATACTATAAAAATAAACACGCCACGAGTCAACAGCAAGGAAACGGGGTTAATAAAATTCCCTGGAAACTGACAGGAAGTCAGGCGTCTGACTGGGACTCTAAGCGATGCGTGGGCGGGACTTCAAAAGTCCCAAGCAGAATCAGGCGCCTGATAAGGACTCAAGCGGTGCGGGGGCGGGCCAAAAAAGTTAACACAAAGGTTTGCAATTGGAATGACGTCAATTGCAGACCTTTGTGAATCCACACGGGGGGAATGGGTATGTACAAACACCAAGGGGATAAAAGACCGGCGAACCCAGTCAATATTAAGGGAAATGGATAGGGGGAGAAAAAGCTTTACAGGTAGTAGGTATAGGGAAAAATTATTTGGGGCTCTAAAAAAATTTTTGGACTAGGGGGGGGCTAAAAAAATTAATTTAGGGGACAGAGAAAAATAGGAAAAATATTTTAGGGAGAAAAATAATAGGGGAGAGCCTGGAACTGGCAGCCTAATGTAAAATATGAGGGAGCTAGGGATTTTAACCACTGAGCTCACGCCCCAAATTTTACAAGCGGAACTGTGCGCAAGAACGCTGACCAGCGACTGCGGGTGGAGATATTTAGTCCAGGCGGCTCTTTCCCACCGACTTGCCTCGCCAAGGGGGGGGGAGACACTTTTTGGGGGACGCCTAGCAAAAACGGGGAAACACACACACAAATTAGGCTCAGATATAAGTCAGCTCCGGGCTAAATCCTTCCGGCGATACCCAGATAGGACAAGCAGAAATAGCGGGCTACCCGCACAGCAAACAGAAAAAGGGCACAAAAGGGAAATACAAACAATGGGGAGGGGACCAGCAACAAATGGGACGATGGGGGAATGCAGTAAATCTGGGGGAGGGGAGTTAGCTAATAAAGTTAGACCCGGGGGGAACGGGGGCAACCCCGCAGAATTAGGCCGGGCAGGGGAGGGGGAAATGTTAGGAGTAAAAAAGGAAAAAAAGGGAGTTAGGTTCGAAAAGGGTAATTAGGAAATGTGAGTTTGAAAAGACTTTAAAGGGAAAAAACAAAACTGGACACTTACTCTTTTAGGTGTAGGAAGTCGAAGGGTGGGGCCCCAATCTCAGAAACCAACCGCTCCGTGACTTGACAAAACTCCCAACTCCCGAAAAGGTGATGTAATCATTCAAGGAGAATTTTGTTATGCGTTGGGAACGGGAGGGTCTATCTTCGCTAAGCCAACAAGGAATGAAAATACGTGCAATGTTAAGTTTACGCTCCGAAATAAGTAATTTTAAATGATTTTCAAAAGATGAGCATAAAGTTAGCACTGCACAATATTTTAAGGGGAATTTTACATACAAAATATTACATAATCATCGGACTTCCCAACAATTATAAGCATACAATATTTACGGGGAGTTTGGGGGATTTTGGGGGAGTTTTTAGGAAAACAGCGAAAGTGGGACTTGGGAAAGGACTTGGAAGGGGGGTGATAGCGGGGACGCTATTACCCACATTACAATATTGACCCATTTGTTTTGGCCACATTATGTGGCAGACATGGATACAGTGTCAAAATCCCGATTTTGCAAAGACCCCGGTCTGGGCAAACTTTCGTTGCCCAAACCTTAGTTTGTGAAACTGGTTTGCCCAGACTCCGGTCTGTGCTAAACTAAGCTTTGTCCTAACATAAATGTTTTAGTTGATTATGAAGCATTCATTTCGAATAGCAATATTCAGTGTTCGTTTACTAGTTTTGTTTCTTTGGGCCTTTTCAAGAAAGGGTAGGGTAGAGTAGAGTAGAGTGAAGTAGAGTAGAGTTAAAATTAACTCGTTCATGACAGCACAGAGTTAATTTTAACTCTGCGTGTTTGGGTTTAAAGCTATAGAGTTAAAAGGAGTTAAAAATGACAGAGTTAAAATTAACTCCGTGGTTTCATGAAAAGAGTTAATTTTTAACCCTGCTTAATCTGCATGTTTTGCCAGGGGTTAAATTTCAATAGAAAATGTTCAGAAAGAGTTAAACAGAGTTAAACTTACCCCTTTTTTTAAAATGGTAGAGTTAAATTTAACTCCACAGGTTTTTAACTCTGCACGCGATTCTTGAAAAAGGCAGAGTTAAAGCGAGTTTATTTTAACTCTTTTCATGAATCCACGCGGAGTTAAAATTTTTAACTCTCTAACTCTCAGGGGGCCTTTTCAAGAAAGGGTAGAGTAGAGTTAAAATTAACTCGATCCTTTTCAGGAAAGGGTTAAACGAGTTAATTTTAAGTCTGCGAGTTATAGAGAGTTAAAGTTTTTACCTCTGCGTGGTTTCTTGAAAAGAGTTAAAATTAACTCGCTCTAACACTCCCGTAAAGCTTTTACCATTGAAATTTAACCCCCGTGAAAACACGCGGGTTAAGGAGAGTTAAAATATAGATGGCTGTTCAATTAATCAGTACCAATGAATATTCGTAAGTTAAGCCATTTCTCTTGTTTCAGATGTTTTATTATTCAATTAAACAATATTTTGTTAACACTTTTCGATGTCAACATTGGCTACAATTTTTATTCATTTCATTTAATTTCACTAGGTGCTGCAGTTTTAATAAAAAATTGTTGCAGTTCATGTGATTGTATAAGTAATGCACCGTAAATTTAAATAACTTCGTTGTATGAAAACAGCGTTTTCAAGCAATTTTGCCAGCAAATAAACTCTAGAAATGCAATGACGTCATTCAACCAATCAGAAACTTGCAGAGTGATTGTCCTTGGTTGCACATACTTGCTTCGTTTTGATTGGTTGTTTTGAAGCACGCTGAAATATTCTTGTAATTTGACGGGTAATCTAAAAAGCAGAAGCGGAAACGGAATCAGGGTCTAAAAACGAAATTAAGCTGAAAGAAAATATGATAAAACTTTTGCATGAATGCTTTCTAACATATTTCTGATCGGCCGATAACCAAATTTTAGCATTCTAAATGTTTAATTTTTCAAGTTTTCCACTTAAGGAACATAAGAGAACCGAAAATGTTTTGTACTTCCAATTTTGCTGGGAATTTTTAAGTAGGGTTTTAGGCTAAAATTGTTTTGTTTGATTGATACAAAACTGCACTTTAACTTAACTTTAACTTCAACTTGCAAATCGCTTTCCTTTAATAGAACGACCCGAATAATCATTTACGATTTTTTGGAATCAACATTTCTTATTTATTCCCGAAAGTTTTTAATTTACCATCGAGATAAAAACTTATTATAGTTTTCCGCAAAATTACATGAAAATTTCAAAGTCGCAGAACATAACTATGTCCGTTTATACTTATACTTACATTATACTTATACTCCCCTTATACTTTCGTAGCACCTTTTTCAGTTGGTGCGCAGCTCTTGCTTAACTGTTGCATAATCGCTTATCACATGCTTGTGAAAAAATTAAGGCTGCGAATACATTTTAGCTGATTTCTCTGCAGTGAAGAACGGTTTCGTGATAATTAATGTGCTTCGAAAACATTTACTTTAATCTGCAAAAACCTGAAAACATTTTTTCATTTTTCGCATTTTCAAATTCTAGAAACGCAAAATTCCTTTTTCTCATCCATCACAGAGAAAGTCGTAAGTTATATCTTGACGTTTAAATAGTTTTCCAACTCAAAGTCGTGACTGAGTAAAAATTGTTCAAAGTTGGTGATTCCAAAAACAAGGCTTTCAAGAAAGGTAGGATAGAGTAGAGTAGAGTTAAAATTAACTCTTTTCATGAATGCATGGAGTTAATTTTAACCCTGGCATTTTAAGCTCTTTTTAACCACGCCGTTTTTAACCCTGCAGGGTTAGAGAGAGTTAAAACACGCAGAGTTAAGATTAACTCCATCCTTTCATGAAAAGAGTTAATTTTAACTCTACTCTACTCAACTCAACTCTAGATCCGATCCTCTACGCGATGAAAGAAGGCTGCTGGAAAAGCTAAGTTAAGAACTTTATGTGATTGACTTTGTAGGAATAGCAAAGGATCAGGAATTTAAACAGTTTCGCCCTATATATATCTTTATGAAATTTTCTAGTACTGAGGTTGCAGTTGGATGGACATGTAAATAGAACAGCAGTTGAATAATAATTTTAGTTTGATAGTCTAGTTAGTCTGTGCATGACTGAAACTCCTGGGCACGGCTATTGTTATTTGAGGCAACCAAGGAAAGATTCAAATGAATAGTGGTTGTTTTAAACTGTTTTGGAATGCGTGTTGGTATAATTCGTATTAAAGCTTGCTTAGGTCCTCATTCGTTTGTAACTAATTCATGACAAATTTCGCTCTTTCTTGTTCCCTTCTTTCTTGTTCCCTCTTGTTTCCTCTATTTTCAGTAAAATCCCAAACAAATTGCACTATGGGGAGCTTGCAATAAGCAAGCTCCTGTGCCAACTATCAGATAAATCGCTGATCTGGAAATTCTGGAAGCCGGATTCTTCACGTCCTTAGCTAAGTTCTTAAACATGTTAATGTAATAATTGACAAAATAATTTTAAAGCAATAGGCATGGAGGGTGGAAAAGGTCCCTCTGTGTCTATTGTTCATAATCAAATTTAGTTCTGTTTATAAAGTAAGGAAATTGAGTACTTGCTACCGGGGCGCTTACACAAACGCATTCTGAAACACACAATACCTGAGTTGACTGCGGAGGAATGTAGAGGTACTCCGCTTTCGCAACTCAAAACACGAAACTTCAAAATTGTCTGTTGCCTGCCGGCGACAAATTTGTTTAGAACATAGGCATGGCGCTGTGGTGCCAGAAGACATCCCCCCAATAATTGTTTGTACTTATCCGAGATT
This sequence comes from Trissonchulus latispiculum, assembly GCA_030248195.1. Classification (NCBI taxonomy): domain Eukaryota; kingdom Metazoa; phylum Nematoda; class Enoplea; order Enoplida; family Ironidae; genus Trissonchulus; species Trissonchulus latispiculum. The sequence continues at coordinate 12,155 of JASAND010008409.1, forward strand.
TTCAAGGAGTTGGCCAGTCAAGGGGGGAAACCCCTTTGAACGGAGCTGACGGGTGGTCAGGATCCAGTGAGTGTATCGTGACCACTTCTGCCCCGGCAGTAGCCTTGCCTATGCCTCGGGTAATTGCATTTGCAATTATTCAACGCCAGACTATGGACCCTGAGCAATATAAGTCTGGCGTTACCCCTCATCGCGAAAGCAACTGGGGTGTGGCACTAAGGGGAAAAAAACTCAACTCTACTCTACCCTTTCTTGAAAAGGATCGAGTTAATTTTAACTCTACTCTACCCTTTCTTGAAAAGGCCCTTTGTTTTCATGTAATGGGTACTCGTTTTAAAACCAATCCGAACAGTTAGAAATCTTTGAAGAATTACTAAAAATGGGAATATGAAAACTGAGAGATTCTGGAAATTCTCTCACTCTTAGAAAAGTTCCAGTGGAAACTGTGCAGGAATCACTTTTGTAGATGATAAAGTCAAATGGCCTTGTAGAAAATACAGGTTATGTCTTGTAATTTCTACACGACATCTTTGGTAGTTTTTATGGCGTTAACTATAGCTGTGAACTACTCACAAGCAGCAGCAGCATGGATTGTGCGTATGCAAATTTCTATTTGTGTACAGTGTTAATATCCATACATGAAACCTGTGCAGCAGTAAACAGTTAGTTCAGGCTTCGGCGAAACATTTCTTTGGTGACATTTTTGTAAGTCAGATTTGTGCAAAAAGCGACTTCATCCAAATTTGTAAATTTCTTGAAAATCGCTGAGCGAACGCAAAAACACCTCATGTAGATATTAACACGCTACCTAGCCCAGGGGCCTATTTCATCATTAGTCACAAGTTCACAAGTTTACAAGCCACAAGCAATGTCGGTTTCATCAACGATTAGTCACAAGCCACAAGTCACAAGCAAAGTCCCTGCTTGTTAGAAGTTGCCCACAAGTTGATTTTCCAGTTTCGGTTTCATCAAGCCACAAGCCACAAGTCACAAGTTCACAAGTCCCTGCAAACAAATGCAAAATCCCACAAGTCAAAGTATCACTTGTGGCACTCAAATTTTAATTAATAAAAAATTAATATTAAATGAATTTACTCGTTTTCTGAAGGACGACGACTTCTCGAAATCGGAACAATTAACAAATGAAATGGCCTAAATTTTACTGAAATTTGCAATCAATTTTGGTATAAATTTGAAACTTTTTCAATGTACTAAACTGATTATTTACGCTGATTTATACAATTTTCATTTGTGTATCTAAGTGTGGTAATTCTTTACTTAATTTACTTTTCTTGTGTCCATTTCTTTATTTTCTATTGTTTATTTAATTACTGAGCAATTTAACTTTCAAAAGTCTTACGTTCGCCGCATAATTCTTGAATTATTTTTTTACTGTTTAAATTGCTTCTATTTTGGCATCTTCTTTCACCACAAGTACTTTCTCGAACTTGTGAGCTCTGACGTCATTTCAGCGTGCTTGCCTGTCATTTACTTGTGGCTTGTGACTTGTGGCCACAAGTTGTCTGCAAATTTTGATGAAACCCAATTTTGGGTAACTTGTGGCCACAAGCCACAAGTTCACAAGTTGTGGCTTGTGAACTTGTGACTAATGATGAAATCGGCCCCAGATTAACACTGTGCTAAGCTACAGTTAATTTGCTCTTGCACAGCGCTCAGACTATTGTGAATGATATGCAAAGTTGTGCAACAAACGTAACTGTCTTGTTTTGGGGACCCATCGGGAAATTGGGAAAAATTGGAGACAGTCGAAAATTGACGACCCCCCCCTCAGCAAGGTTTTCTCAAATTCGAGTATTTTATGTTTTCATAGTTGTCACGCTTAATTGATTGAACCTAGTCCAGAGTCATTTTTTTCTATTTGAGTCAAGAATAACTGAGGTTATCGCATGTTGGATTATAGTTTTTGAATTTCGGTTTTAGTAGTTTCCTTCGACACGTTAAAAGCATTAAGTAAAATGCTGAAAAAATACCCTCGTCTATTGTCATTTGTTACCAAGTCTTAGCTGTCTGACAAAATTTATTCGAAAGCAATCCTTCGAAATTTAATTTTAAGTTCTTCAATTTCTGAGTTTACATACCATCCAACCAAGACATATATTTTATGTTATAGTTATATTTTTGGATATCCTATTTTTTCAGGCCATGCAAGCTTTTGGTTCAATAATGCTGTGAAGTCAAACACGTAAGTTGCCATTTCAAATTTCTCAGGATACGTCAGCCCGGTAAACCATACCACCACCGTAAACAGACATGCATACCACTATATACACTACTCCTCAACATGATTTCTAGAGTAACTTTTTTATGTTTGCCCTATAGCTTTTCTTGTAACACAAGTTCAAGCTGGTTTATTTAACACAGACGATCTGTAATGATTCAGTGATATACAGCATTGTTCTGGAGCAGTAATTATTCCCATCCCCAGTCTTCTGATGCACTCCGGAGTACAGACCAAAATTGGACTTTTTGATGGTGGTTCGCCATTTCCATCTGCATTCGGAGAATGTATACCAAATTTATTATAATAACCCTTTAAGGAAACAGACAGGGCTATGTTGATCAGAACTGACAGCAGCAAAGTGCGCACTAAAATTAAGTAAGCAGCCATAGGAAGAGCTGACTACCTTTCAATCATCTGAAATATTCAGAAAAAGAGCAAAAGTCTCGTGAGATTCGTTGCCTTACAAGAACAGCAATAGCATGCGTTCCATTCTACACAAAAAGGATGGAGTGAGTTGTTTTATTGAATAATGCTGGTAATAGTCTCATTTGGACCTATTTACAAATGGTCAATACAAATACAATACATGTTTGTCCAAAACACACAGAAGCAGTCTTAACAGTCAACGGCATTGCGTCAGAAACACGATTGAAAGAAAAGATATCTTACTTAAATGCTAGTCATGCTTATTTTACAAGAATAAATTGCAGTTATTTTTACAAGAACAGTTAATATCAGAGTCCAGACTTTCAAAATAGGGTCAAAATACAGCGAAAAGCAACAGATATGTTACCAGAAGCGAAGCAAATTTTAGGTGTTAATTAAGCATGCAAAATTCCTGTTTCTACACATGTACTGTTACAGAGGGAAATTTTAGAATGATGGTGATCCTGCGCCACAAAAAAATTATTTCTTGATTGAAATTTTAGCCGAAACTAGGAAAAGATGATTACCTGCTAGTGTACAGAAAGAGGATAGAAGACTGTAGGGCTTATCTCTAGAGTCGGATCACGTAGATATTGATACTGTTATTCCCCTCACCACTGCAGAGGTGCTGCTAATGTTAAGAAAGAGAAAGTCAGTACCACCGAAAGTCCGAAAAATTCCGACAATGTACTGCAATTGGACCTTTTCACTCATAAGGTTTCATCCCATCTCAATTAGAATAGCGAACGCAAAAGCTTTCAAGCAGTGACTAACTGGCTGTTCAGTACAGTGGGTTTCCAGTAACTGAGCGAGGAGTAGATTAACTAGCTTCGCTTAAAATAGTGTCAGAAACATATTTCATAATTTAATCAGAAAAATGGTTCTACCCAACAGATCGCCTTTTAGAGCTCAATGACGTAATTAGCAGATTGCCAACATGAAGCTCATCTTCTTCCTGTTTATTCCTGCCTGATACCTACATTTCTGAAAAAACAGGAATAAGTGTAAATTTATTCACTTGTGTCTAAGAAAAGGAGTGGGTTCATCCTGGGCAAATATTGCAAACAACAAGCATTAGGTTACTCTTATTTTCAACTAGTCGACAAAGATCTCATCTGCACAAGTGCACAATAACTCATGTGGACCTGTTTACATCTCAACTCCCGCTTTCTCAACTTCCATTATCTCAACGTTGCGCCATCTCAATTGCGCTATCTCAACATTGCTCTATCTCAACGCTGCGCAACTGGAACTCTCGCTACCTCAGCTCCCCCAAACTTCTATGTTTGCTGTTAGGATTATTGTTGCTGAAAATAAATATAATATAGAAATTATAAGCTATCAGCAAGTCTGCCCAAAAATATTGTCTGCAAAGAAACGACCAAACTTTTCCGGGGATTATAGATCATTTACTATGCATGCTAGAGTGAGAAAGATTTCAGTATCAGCGCAACTAAATCACAATTGGTCACAAATTACAATTGTTCACAAAACTTGTGTTACAGAAACTAAAAGATTAGCGCTGAAACTGACTTGCTGTTGTGTAGTCGATGGATCAAAATAAGTAATTTTGCTGGGGCAATTCTCGGTAACGTAAGGATGCAAGCCAGCAGACTGCGAAAAAGCCGCTGGTTGTTTCGTTATTAGTTTATTAAAGTTAATTAAATTCAAACTAAGCTAAAAACGCCAAATCGGATTTCAGCCAGTTTCTGCGTGACTGATTACAACATGGGCACTTAAATGAAACCATCAGCGAACAGTTTTTTCTTAATCTCAAGCTGAAACCAATTGTTTATCTTTCTAAAAATCACAGAACTTTGAAGGACCTGTGCTAAATATAAGGAGTCATCCACTAAAGAACAAAGTTAAGATGGTCTCAGCCATCAAAGCACATGCTTTTATGCAGATTGATTGTATCCTTATCCTATTATGTTTTGCAAAACTTTGATGTGATGCGAGCTCGTATGGCCTACACTTTTGAAATCTGGTCATTTGGTGTGTGAAATTAAGATTGCTTGGTTTGAATGTCATATCTGCGGAATCTCCCTACAATGGTATACGTAAAAGAATTTGGTAGACGCATAAATCAAAAGAAACTACAAAAGGGAAACTTGGCTACTTGGTTAGGGAGTTAGACAACTTCATTTATCAGCGAAAGAAGCTCAATGAGAAGGAGGTAATCTAATCAACGAGTTTGCTGTCGAGAATTAACATGTGAAACCTTGACTTTTTAGCGTAAGAAATTATTCAGACTCCAAGCTTACAACAAGCACAAAAGGATAGAGCCAAATTAGCTTTAGGACATTTAAAAGTCAACTGGACAAACTGGTTGTTGAAAACCTATTGGGTCTAGAATAAAGCAATATATATTGCAACAAAGCAACAGCAAAGCAACAGTATAGGAAAACGAAGATTTTTAACCTTACTGTTTTGTTTTCTATAAATCCAAAGCTTAGCCAAAGTTTTTATTAAAGATAAGGGAGAAGAAGAGTTAATAGTTGGCTGGAAAGTGAAGTTATTGAGATTGGTAAAAGCAAGAGTTCATAACATGAGAGTACGACAGCTGTAGGCTCAAGGTTACATGCTCTATTTACAATGGGTATGGTCACTTCAAACAAATTCGCACACTTTTCTTGCGTTCTAAGGCTCGAAACAGACACAAATTGAGACGCACACCGGCGTTGTATTTTCGAGCATCAACACGCAAAAATGCGGCGAATGAACGGTACTGGTTTGAATGAGCCGTTAGCGTTAGCTGATAAGAGTGTTTGCCCGCCCACTGTCACACTCTCGCATAGGCATACTATGTATTGTTGGGGCCTTTCATAAAAAGATTAAATGGATTAACTTAAATAGATTTAAGGAGGTGATTCCTTTTAGAGACATCAACTTTGAACCGTCATTACTCATTCACTCCTTGTGGTTAAGAAGCCATTTTTATATCAAAATAGAGCTTAATGTTTTCTCTTTCCAATGAATACAGTGAACCTAACTTTAGTTCTCGAAAATTATTTAACTGCATCTTTGAAGTAATTTGATTTTCCAGATTTTTTGCAGTCTAAAGTAAATTTTTTTGTGAGGGATCGGCCATATCATTCGATTCCACTATCAAATACCTGGGGACCCGTTTTTAATTATTATGAAACCGCTCTTCGTTATAAAGAAATTAGTTAAAATGTAAGCGCAACCTGAATTTTGCCTACTTTTCCCAACTTTGGCAGGTGACCACTTTAGCTAGAAAGCAGCAATCGGGTCAACTAAAAACGGGACCCTGGGTATTTTTGTGTAAAACACGTCTAGCAAGTGGCAACCCTCTATCTTGTATGGTAAATGCTCCACAATCGCTGAAAGAATTTGGTCATGTTTTTGCAAAAATTACAGTTTTTATGGATTATGGATTTTTATGGATTAGCAGCGAACGGGATTGCATTTAGAGGATCACAATGCCACGAACAATCGGCCCCGATGAGACCTTCAAATTGACACCCTTTGTTTAATTTTTCGGCTCGCGAAGCTCAAGAAATGGCGCATTATTTGATTTCTGCAAAAATGACAAGTTTTCAACGCCAAAATAAGAAAATCAGCTATATCTCACTATAGAAAAAGCTAGAAAAGTGCTTCGAAAAGCAAAAATGTAGAGCTCAACAAGATCTTTCGAATGAATATAATCATAACTATGCAGCTACTGTTTAATTGTGACAAATCGGCAAAAACTGCCCTGAACGGAGACGTCAAAGTTTTGATTGTGCGGAGGGTGTTAGAATGCTAAAAGAACTTATTTTGGAAAGTTTCATCAAATTTCATGTTGATTTGAACCGTCAACCAATAATATGTTCCCATAAGGAATCACCACCTTAAACGACGTATTCATAAAATCAGGGATTGATCTACTTAAACCAATTAAACTGAACCGCGACTTAAACAGATTAACTTAAATGTTACTTGTTAGTTATTCAAATCCCACTTTTTCAATTGTTCTATTTGAAGGTTTTCTCAATATCTCCCTGTCGCTAGCTCCGATTCAGGCATGTAATTGCTATAGAACAGAATGGAGCCAGTCGCGGAGAATGGTGTACTGTATCAGTTTGCGGAGTCTAGAAAGAGCTGTCTGTGTCGCGAAATCTGTGCGTTTGGTACTGTAAGGTACAAATGGAAAATTAGTACGAATGCTGAGTTATAATAGAGTAACATTTCCGCCAGTCACATTTGTTTCATACTATCACATTTTTATCAGTCCTAATTAATTCCCACAGTTCGATTTCAAACAGATCTAGCCGTCCTTTCTGATTCAAGATTTTGGTGCATGCTCGCGAAAGCATTGAATGATTGTCTCCTTTGAATGGGTGTCATGATAGTTAACCTGCAGCTAACAAGCAAACTTTGGAACAATGGTTTTTATCATTCCGAGCGCATACCTATTTCACAGCAGCCCTAGAACTTGCAGAGGACTCCTGGGATTTATATACTGGATGAATGACATGGTTAACAGACTTCACGCAAATCCTTAAACACGAGGTGTCTAACCTTTTCATCTGTAACGAGATTAAAACGTAAAAGAAACCGAAACCTGGCTAAGATACTTACAAATGTCATAACCAACCTTCGAGGTAATTACTGTTCCGTAGCACAGTGCAATAAACCAACACTAATCTAACTTGTTTACGTAAAACTAGCAGACAGTTTAATAATACAATTGATTCTGAATCTGCTTATTATTACATCTATTATCACATCAAAGTACTGATGCTATCAAAGCGCAAATAAGCTAATCATCTCACTTAACTAGCGCGACGTCATCTTCCTCCATACGGAAGCATCTATTGTATATGTTACGTACCGTATGAAATATCGTACCGTATAATACGGTACGGCCAATTTTGTACCGTATTATACGGTACGTCCCGTATACTACGGTACAGACTTTTCTGTACCGCATTAAACGGTACGTACCGTATTATATTGTACGCTTGGCTTTTGTACCGTATGTCTGTGATCTAGAAAACTTAGAGTTCTGTTACAAAGAGATCAATTACAACTAGCCGGGGCGTCCTTCATGACGATTGACAAAGTACCAAATGCAGAGGTTTCCCTAAGACAAGCAGCTGCTGAAGAATCTATGGGTGGTGGACAAGGATTTGTGAAGTGTTCGTGCCAAGGAAGATGTCGCACTTCTAGATGTAGTTGCAAACAGAACAATCTTCAATGCAACACGAGATGCCATCGAGGACACGATTGTGAAAACAAGAACTAAAAACAGAATCGAACCAGAACCTTCATGAATAAAACTAGAATCAAAATAAACTAAATATATTATCAATAAACAACAGTCTAGAAAGTTGTGAAGTAAACGGTGTCTGAAGTTAAAAGTTACAATTACATAAAGTTCACCCAGTCCTACTTTAACAGACTCTTAGATCACAGACATATATACGGTACAAAAGCCAAGCGTACAATATAATACGGGACGTACCGTTTAATACGGTACAGAAAAATCTGTACCGTATTATACGGGACGTACCGTATAATACGGTACAAAATTGGCCGTACCGTATTATACGGTACGATATTTCATACGGTACGCAACATATACACTTCGAATATGTGAATATGCATTGGATGACCTAAAGTTTTTTCTGTGTATTTTTCCTATGTATGTTGAACTTTGTGGGAACCGAGCAGTCACTCGAATAGTGATAGTTTTGTAAACTGTAAAGCCACGTTCAGCTTCTTCGTATTTGTCTCTTTACGTGGTTGTCCGTATGTTTTGGTATTGACAAGTTTTTTTTCTTTCGTCTGTGTTAGAGTAGTTGTTGAGCACTATGTTTCTACTTGTCCCTTAGACCTCAGTATAGTGCGATTTACTGCGGGAAACGAAACTTCAGAAGGTAAACTGTCTAAGCAAGTTAATAGCAGACAAACTAACAAAACAAGGGATAAGTGTGTACTTTGCTGACAGATAAGCTCAGTCTAAGGGCAAACAGAACAGCATAAAAGTATGAGACTAACACTGGTTTGCACCAAATGTGATTAGCAAAATGATTAGCGAATGTCGTGCTAAGCAATTGCTTAGCAAGTGCTTAATCCCAAACTCCTTTGCACCAAGAGTCTATAATACCAAGAGTGGGAAGCTTGGCTCTTCCTAATGGAAATGGCCTGCGAGATGCTCGGCACATTAAGGCTGAAATCTCGGGGGGGGGGGGTATCGCTTACCATTGTTCATCATGTGTTTATATGCGTTTGAACTAAAACGCATCTGATTGGCTAATTCCCTACCCTATGTCAAATTTATGTGTATAATCGGACCCCCCCTCCCCCCGAGATCTCAGGGGGGGGGTCCCCGCTTAGCGTTGATAAGCGTGTGTTTACATGAAGTCGAACTGAAATGCACTGATGAGGATTACAGTAGCTAAGTAGCCAATCAAATACATTTCAGTTCAATCGCATATAAACACACGCTTAACAACGCTAAGCGATCTCTGAGATCTCGGGGAGGGGGGGACCGCTTATACACATAAATTTGACATAAGGTAGGGAATTAGCCAATCAGATGCGTTTTAGTTCAAACGCATATAAACACATGATAAACAATGGTAAGCGGTACCCCCCCCCCCGAGATTTCGGCCTTAATGTGCCGAACATCTCGCAGGCCATTTCCATTAGGAAGGGCCAAGCTTCCCACTCTTGGTATTATAGACTCTTGTTTGCACCGATCTGATTAAGTTAACCAACTGTTAAACAGATGCTAATCAAGTGCTAAAAAGTAAATTTTTAGTTTAATCTTATTCTGGAGGAGGATTAGCTGTGAAATTCCTGCAAAGTTTTCGAAATTATTACTCCAGTCAACCGTAAATGTTTGCTAGATATCTAGAGGTTTCCCCATGTTGCTGCTAATAGCAAGAAACCAAACTAAACAGTTCGCCAAACAATTTGCAAAGTTTAACGAGACGAAAGCATTTTAAGATTCTTAAATATTTGGAAATATTCGACACGTTTGGTTTCATGTACTACAGTTAACACAACAACAGTACTCATCCCAGATCATGTATAATTCAACCGATTCAATTCAAAAATTGATTTCCTGCATCAAATTTAAAGACTGCTGATGTATTTACTGAGAAAAAGTGAAGCAATTGATTAGCAGATGCGACAGTTCTTGCAATCACATGGTAATGGCACAAAATTCCCGTAGCTGATTGGTTCAAATAGAAAATTCCACCATTTTCATTGGCCATTTCTTGGAATGCTAATCACTTGCTAAGCTACTGCTAAACTGATGATCTGTTAATCAATTGCTAATCAGATTGTAGTGCAAAGGAGTTGTTTCTAAGCAAATGGGGTCTCTTGCGCAATTCCCCCCTCCAGCCCTAACTTTTGATTTTTTTGACCAATAACTTTGAAATTTTGTATGGGTGCATACTAGAAGCGGCTGAATTCAAAAATTCAAAAATTTTAAAATTTTTAAAAAATTTTAAATTTTATTTTGCAAGGGGGGACCAAGGGGAACCGAAAAATTTTTTGAACAAAATTTTGCTGAATACGTGCATACAGGGGTTTTCAGGGGTGCTGAGCACGAATCCGAAATCCGTTTTTCGATAAAGCTTTTCGATAGCCTAAAATAAGCTAAAGTTATAAGCTTAAGATGTAAGCTTATCCTAAGCAAACAAAAAGCTGAAACGAAAAACGGATTTCAGATTCCTGTTCTGCGACCTCGAAAACCCTCTGAATACAACTTTTTAGCTAAATCGAACCCAAAAATTTTTCGGGTTCCCTTGGCCCCCCCCTTTGCGAATCGAAAAAAAATCGATTTTCGCGAAATCGAAAAATTTTGCGATATTTGAACTCAGCGTGGTCGAACACATACCTATACCAAATTTCAGCTCATTTGATCGAGTTTTGCGGAATCTGGGCCTGGGGTGGGATATCCTGAAAAGATCCGAAATGAATTTCCACTAAAATTATGACGATTTTAATTTCTAAAACACCTGGACCAAATTTTGGAAAAAATTGTAGTTTGCAATCAGAAAAACTTAAAATTCTTTTAAAGCATAACGGTTTTAAGTAGCAATAACGTCTCTTCACTCCTCAAAGTACATTGCCTAATTGATAGCAATTATATGTTATAATGTTATTTTATTGGGTATATTTGATGCTTGCACTTTCTGTATTAAAATTATTTGATATTGTATTTATAAATGTTTTAATTGAATTAAAAATAAACTACCTAATAATGTTAAAGGTAAAATTTCAATTTATTTTAGAATGTTTCATAATATAACATTATACGTGTTATAATACAGAAGCAATTTAAGTACAACAATATAATATTTGAGCCAAAATATATTGTTCATTCAATTATATTTTCAAAATAATGAATTTTCAAAATAATGTTATTTTCCAGTTGAGCCAAATCCATTAAAATTCCTTGATGCTTTGTCCAATGTTTCACATAAATCAAAATTTACTGCAGATATCTGTTCAAATAATATTTGTGCTATTCTATCACCTTTTTTAATTTCAACATCGAGATTTCCTAAATTAACAAGTATTATTCCAATATTTCCTCTGTAGTCTTTATCAATTATTCCACCAATAACATGAAGTCCATATTTATCGGCTAATCCTGATCTGTCTAATATTCTACCGTACATTTCCCCGTCAAATTGTATCGAAATGTCCGTATAAATCAGTTGGCGATCCATATTTGCCTTTACTACACAATCGTAAGCACTAAACAAATCGTAACCAGCACTACCATCCGTAGATTTTATGGGAATGCATCCGTTAGCACTTAAAAGTTTAATTCGAATAGTCTTCATTGCTGAAATAAAAACATAACATCAAAAATATTTGTAATAATTTATAGTTTTGTTTTGGTTAATATTGATTGTTAATATGTATCATACAAATAAAGTATGTTTTTGTTGTCCAATATACAAGATGATTTAAATTTGTCTATGTCCTATTGGCAATGTTGTAAAATCGTCAAGTAAAATACGCTTGTCAAACGTTATTCTGTATTTCTTTTCAAGGTATTTATTATACAACATTCCGTCTGTTTTGTTTCTGCATATGCTGGATACAGGAACATAAATTTCGCTTCTATGTACTTTGCAGCCAAGAACCATTTCTTTCATTGTATTTGCTGATATCAGTTGTTTAGTTTCAGCTGTTAAACGTATCCCTTTAATTTTGTAATCTAAAATTTCTGAATTTTTAGTCAAAATTCTATATGCATAATTTTTAGGTCCGCCACTCCAAAACTCTACAGCATAAGTTCCTGAGCCGTATTTGTCAACAAGTTCATCCTTCAGGTCACCAAGAAATTCGCCTTCTTCAGGATCATCTGAATCAGCAGTTGATAAAAAAATAATTGAGTCTGTGTCAAAGTAAAAACAGCGCTCCTGCAAATGAGATAAATACCTATAAAGCAATATTCGTGCGTAGGATGTAGTAAAGGCAGCAATGACAACATTAGTAAAAGGAAAAGGTCTTGTAAAATCGTCTTTCAAATGGTAGTTTAACATAAGCATGTTTTCATTGACAAGGAAGGCATCTGTAACTGTTTTGGTATCATCAATAAGGCAGGAAATCAAGTTTTCGTAAGTCGCAATGTACTCAACTTTTGGCATATTACTGCGTTGACCAAATTTTCCCCAAAAGCTGAAACATATAATATAATAAGGATTAAAAAACTGGTTAAATTTATAAATTATTTTTATAAAGTAAGTTCGACAACAGTGTGATTATGTATGTGTATACTAGAATTTACCTAAATAAAGCACTTTACCTGTTTAATATCAATTTAGCGAGTGTCCTTTTTCCAGGATTCTTTTCAACATGTTCAGGATCAATCTGTATACCCTCTTTTTTGTGCCAATTGTTACAGTATTCATTTTTTGATTTGTCGTCACTTATATGAGCAGGGTACCCGCTAGATTCCACTTTCAGTTTGAGAAATCCATTTATGAATGAGTCAAACAAATGTTGGCTTCTTTGAGATTCTGGCCAATTCCAAATTTCATAAATGTTAATAATTTTATAGCCGTGTTTGACAGCTAACTTAACTTCTTCTGTGGTCCACGTTCCAGTTATGGCTCGATCATCGTCAGTATGCTGACAAAACTCGTTCAGATATTCCTCGCAACACTTGGCACACAATGGAAATAAAAGTTTACCGCGACATTTATATGGTAGCACAGGAAAAAATAGTTTATGTGGTGCAATTATTTTACACTTTATGAGTCCAAAGTATTTAGTAAGGGATTTAAATCCGTGACTTATAATTTCAAGGTATCCGACTGGATAGGTCTTCCATTTATTTACATAAGGATATTGTGATACAATATCTAAATGTCGTATGAATTCATTTTCGTTCACTTTGCAATAGAGTCTGACGGGAGATGTTCTACCTCCACACAGTGCATCTTTTGGCACAATAGGTTTAATGTGTAAGTTGTTTTGAGAAATGAAACGTTGGAGATTTACGCTTTCTGCAACCATCATATCCCATTCACATTCAAAGATTTCCTCAACTCTAAAGCCTTTTTGCAGAAAATATTTACAATTTGACTGTGTACGATTTAACAAAGTTCCCATCTTCATATTGAGAGTAGGATTTAGTGTATCTCGTTCGTACTTACAATTATGACCATGAAAATAACACCCTTCGAACAAAAAAATTGTAGGTTTTCCATTAAAATTTTTACAATAACCATATGCGTAAAGTCTTCCAAGATAAACTTCTCTTGAAATTGTACAGTTAGATATGTGTTCTAACCAGTTTATCCAAGCGGAACATTTCAACGAGCTTACTTTTTTTTGTCAAATCCATCGGGAGGAATTACAGCTATTGTATTAGGAGTCATGAAACATTTGCGAAAAGCTAAGTTGCATGCGGAAGCAATTGTTGTCGCATTTTCAAATGGATTGAATCCTACTATTGAATTGAATAGTTCAACAAATTTAAGACAAACATTGCGCAATATCAATACATCCTGACGGCAATATTCGATAAGCTCCTCTAATATATTATATTTGAGACCATTTAATAAATATCGCTCAGACTCAGCTGAATGCCAGGACAAGAATTCTTCTTTGTCCCTTACTTTCATGTGCGTTTGAATAAAATATTTTAAACCTGGAAAATCACCACAATAATTCTGATTGCTTATAGTGTTTAGTAGATGAGGAAAATGACCCTTCTTTAAGGTTCCGCTGAAACCAAACGCTGAGGGAAGACTTGATAAAGGCATCGGCATAAAATTTAGGCTATCAAAAAATTTTATTGATTTACCAATTTCCATTCGCAATATTTTAGCGCCTCGAAAAATTATTTTCGGTTTAATACTTTTTTATATAAATATTGAAGTATTGGCCAGGCGTCGTATCCTTGGAAATTGTGAGCAAGTACAACAATTTGATGACGAAGATTTGCTTTTTCAAATAGCCACGCCATGAAATTTTGAATGCAAGACAAACCAACAAAACATTTTTCTTCAGACTTTGAGTCCATAGCAATAACCAAGTTTGGTATATGAATTCCATTTTCTTGCATTGACTCAATATCAAAGAAAATTAATTCAGAGTTTTTATCAGACAATTTAGGCGGTTCCAAGTAACATTTGTGTTCTTCAAGCAATTCACACCAAACCAAGCAAATTGAACATTTCCTTAATCCACAGTTATGATCTGAAGGAGAAAGTTTCGTTCTTCTTACAATTTTTTTGCATTGCAGACATTTACTGTATTTGGAACATGTTTCACTTTGGAAGTGGGCAGTAAAACATTGTTGTGTTGGCCATGTACGGCTACAATATATGCATATCTCGTAGGATTTCTCGTCGGAAACATTGGTACAGTGTGACTGTTTACATAGCCTACACGAACCCGGACATATATGAGAATTATCGTAAGCCTTATCACATTTAATGCAATAGTAGGAGGAATTAAAAATCCTGGTAAAGATGTAATAACTGCAAAATGTCCATCAAGATCTAGTAGATTGATTTGTTTTGCATTTTTGGTACCACGAAATATTCTTTTTCCCAGCATTTTCATTGAATATACATTGATTTGATAGTTACTGAGTAAATTTTGGAAAGATTTGATTTCATCTAATCCACATTTTCCAAGTTTCACACCTGCCCTATGGTGAAGATTTTTTGCCTCTAAAAACTGTTTACCAAATTGAGAATTTGGCCATAGAAGACATTTTTGCCGGTCTTTAGGAGACGGATGGTCTGCTATGTGCACACCCACTACCAAAGCACGAGCACAACACAGCTCATCGTGATTACGAACTGAAATGATACTCTTTTTGAACGCTTTCTCCCAATTGAAGTATCTTTTACCAGTACCACTTTTACCTGCTTTCATAGGAAAAATTGCATGGATAATATTGATTGAAACGGTGTCATCAAGCTTGAAATCTTCGTTAGAATTTAAAACATGAGTGATTCTGTCCATTATCATGTCTACATTGCTTTCTTCTACCTTAATATATGGAATGCTGATTGGATGCGATAATTGTGAACTTTGTAATACAATTCTGACATAGTCGTTAGGAGCCATGTTTTGCTGAAGCGATGAGAATAATTCATGTAGTATTTTATGCAGCTCTTCGTAAAGTTCGCTTCCAAACAAGCTTTCTATATTATGAAATTCAACCTTGTAGTCAAATACCGACGTTTTTAATTGTGCACTTGTTTGATGAGCTATTTTGGTTACCGTATAATTCAATGATTTAATTTCATCATTTGAAGCAGCAGTTGTAGTCTTCTCATCGACACCCGCAAGAGTATCTTCTTCAAAGTTGGCTTCCATACTACTTGAGTCATCAGTATGAGCATTTTGATGTTTCTTTAAATTTCCAAGCCGTTTGAAAACTTTAGCACATTTTTCACATTTATGTAAAACGTCGTCATGATACCTTTGGACGTGGCGTAGGAGTGCCTTAGAATCGTTGAAGAATAAATTGCACTTCACACAAACAGGCATCTATAATATAAAAATTAAATCCGTCTTTTAGTGACAGGAATGTCTTTTAAAGATGATAAGTTCTGCTCATTAGGATTTGGAACAAATTTTAGTTCTTGACTATACCATGAAGGCCATAAAAGGTTTCCATCAATATCTATGAGTTTGTATCTGTGTGGTACACTGTGCATTTTGGAACCAACTTTGAATACCTCTGATGAAAATGTTGGCGTATAACCTTTTGATAGTACAGATTTTTGTATCTGAACTCTCACGTGATCCCCAACTTCAAATTTATACTTTTTTGCTTGATTGCTCTTTTTATACATCAGTTTATATATTTTTGCCTGGTTTTCTGGTGAAACCGAATTTGGAGAAAACCTTCCCAAAATTTTTAATTTTCTGGAGTTGATGCCATTAATCAAGCTTTGTAAAGAATCAATATATTTGCAACTATCATTGGCAAGACAAAATCGATATATTCTTTTTTTCAAAATTCCTATATGTCTTTCAACCATGGCACTTTTTGTGGCCTCATCGGTTGCATAGTAAACGAGGATATCTTTCTCGCTGAAGTATCTTTTAACTGCTGATGCTGTGAATTTCTTTCCTCTATCACAATGTATGGCTGAGGGCTTTAGGTTAGATTTCAATAGAATGTTATCAAATGCTCTGATAATTTCATCGGGAGCTTTCGTTTTTAGTGGCTCGGCAAATAATTGTCTAGAAAATTCATCGATTGCTACAAGTATATAACTAAATCCATTATTCCATGACTTTAAATTTAACATAGCTGCTAAGACAACTGCCCAAGTTTGATGCAAAGTTGAGATAATTTGGTATCTTTTGAATTTATATCTAGGAAATCTTGTTCTTGACTATAGTAACTGACTTTTAAACCATTTTACAACTTGACTTCTAGTAACGTTTAATCCGGATGACCTAGCAGCTTTATATAATTGATCAATTCCACTATGCAGCAAATGACTCAGGAGAATACCATAATTTATTTAGCTGATCTGATACGCGAGAATGAAGTTTATTAGTTAATGTTTGCATTTTTAAATAAAAGACAGCACAAAATATATTTATATATATATTCAATGCTCTACTTCAAAGTTAGTCAGCTTCAAAAATAGTTGCTTCCGTTTGACCTAATTTTTTCAACATCTTTATCAGCACTCTAACTGTAGACACTGCTTGTTCTTCTGTAAGGTTGATGCCTTTACCTCCTCGCAGCAAACACCGTCCTTCACTATCCAGTTGAAAAGACTGCTTCCCTGCATCCCGAGCTCTGTAGAAAAATCTCAAATCTATATATTGACCCCATCCTGTAAACATATAACGACCAAACAAAAGCTTCGATTCATCAATAGTAAAAACTCTTGACGGTATTGCTACTGGTAAATTTGGTGTATTGTTCACGGTATAAATTGTTCGTTCTTCAGGAATTTCATCAGTTTGTGTTGCAGCATATGAAAAATTTTCTTGGAGAGGGACAATATCTGGATCTTCACTTATCCTTGGCAGTTTCGGTGGAGAAGCCATTACAGCATTAAATATTTGAAAAAATACAAAGATGTTGGACTCTCAGAGATGCACAAATTTAATTTAACTACCTTATCAGAGAATCATCTTAATTCAATCTACAAATAAAAAATTGTCTTTTTAGACATCATCTGCTTCTAAATGATTATAACTTTGTATGATAAATGACGTCACTAGAAACTTATTTGAGTTTACTTCTTTTTAAGATTCATATTCTTTGTCATTAACTCTAAGTAGGCTGGAGACAAGAACTTAATAGGAAGAAGTGTGTTCTGGGTAAAAGCATATGTAATGAAGTGGATGTATTGTCACGATCATTATTGTTAACATTGTTACACTTATCATTATTAAATTGTTGTGTTCTACTATTGAACCTATCTGCTAGAATATACAGTCCTGATCAGGATTTGGATACATAGCCCTCTAGAGAAAGTAAGTATATAAATTGAACCCTTGGGTCCTTGACAAAGACATCATCATCATCATTCTAGAATCTTGATCTGATAATCAAGATTCCCAATCAGTGTTCTTTTATACAGACCTGATTCAATTATCGTCCGAAACGGCAAGTGTCGACCCCGCTTGCCATTGATAACCCTTGGATCCCTACCCTCTTCAAACGAACTCACACCTAGACCCCATCCAGGTTGACCGCAAGGAATCTTCGGTTCTGGACAAATCACCTTCCGAAGATCCTGTGCCTAAGTTTATCCTCACCGATAAACGCGTCAGCCTTCCGTGTACTCGAAGTGGTTGATACCCAGAGTCAGTAGTCGTGATTGACTGTAACGGAAATTTGAATCCCCAG